>JAJHUR010137324.1:1231-12879 GCA_027495735.1 Lutjanus campechanus | reverse complement strand
CTCTTAGAAATAAGGGTTCCAAAAGGTTCTTCTAAAGGGCTGAGGTTCTATCCAAAACCATTAGCTTCTGAAGAACCCTTTTTTGAAGAAAGGGCTTGTCAAAGGTTCTTTTTAAGACTAAAGGATCTCTTAAGAACCCTTTTTGGAAGAAAGAGTTCTTCAAGCATTGGGTTAGGGTTAGGGTTCCAGTATACAGTAAAAGAGCTCTCTGTAGAACCACCTGGGTGGGTTCTTGTTAGCACCCTTAGAAAGTGGAAAAATTCTCGATAGAACCCTAGAGAGGATTTGGGATGGAACCATCCACCATAGAAAGATTCTTTGTAGAACCTCTCATAGGGGGTTCACAGATGGTTCTCAGATATAACCCTCTATGTTGGGTCTGTAGAACCCTCTGAAAGGTTTCCTAGTGGAACCATTATAACAGGTTCTATCCAGACCCAAAAAGGGTTCTCCTATGGAGACAAGAGCCAAAGATCTCTTAATGGTTCTAGTTAGCACTTTTATTTCTAAGAGTGTAATTGGTGAGCATGATGGGATATTAGCTTTCTTCTTAATAGGTTCAAGGGACACACACAGACAGGAAGGTTGTGTGTAGCCTTGAAGAGAGTATGGATGGTAGGTGAAGGTGGGGTTGTCTGTGAGTGTGTGCGTGAGATGGGGGCGTCCCATTATCTACGTATCCAGTGTCCCACCCTGAACCAATTATAAATCTGGGCTGACCTGGACAGTAGTCACAAGGAGAACACGGGGAAGGACAAAGACATGGACGCTGTGGTTAAATCAAGCTTGTATACACGTGTGTGTGTGTGTGTGTGTGTGTGTGTGTGTGTGTGTGTGTGTGTACACAGCAGACAGAGCAGGTCTCGCATCTTCCTTATGTGCTGATAGATTTGTGGAGATTGTTACAAAGGATACAGGTGTATGGCAGCAAAAAACAAGGATTCCTGGTTGATTAATGAGGTGTGACCAGCCCTCAGTGTTGTGTTCTTAGATAGAGTGAATGCTTTTTCTCAGGGGATTTACAGGAAATGAAACACACACACACGCACACACACACACACACACACACGCACGCACACACAGTGGATAACTCCCTGTAGAGTTCCTTGCCAGCCTTGTGAAAGTGCACATGTTGACTGGAGACCACTAATGGTGTACTGTTGCCCTACAGAGGTGTTGCACCAGTGATTTGGAGAAGTGGAAGACTACATTCCTGACATTCTGAGTGGCAACTTCACTGGTCAAGGGCAGGTGCGTGTTTGAGGACACCAGGTGGAGGAAGAGGGCATTAGGTGCCTGCAGTGGGAGCGACAGAGACAGGCCAACGAAGAAGTCAGGTAAGCAGGGACAAAGAAAGAGTGTAAAGAAAATGATGGCCAAGTAATGTTGCGTTTGCACATCAGGAAAAACAAGGTGATAAAAAGGGCAGTGTTCTAAAAGAGAGGTAACCTTCCAACGGCAGGGGAATCAGACGTTGTTTTCACACCGCCATTGACTTTTTCCTCTTGAAGGTCGCTGGAAATGTGCAGATTAGAAAAAAGCACACACATTGGCAAAGTTAACTTCGATAATCGCATAATGAGAAACAGCACGTCCTAAAATAAAGTCTGGTACTTTCAATACGATGTGATTTATTCATTGTATTCCCCCAGAGAGCGCCACAAAGACGATGTCTTACAATCACTTATCTCAGCCTAATGCACTTTACCTATAAAAACTGACACAGATGCATTTTTCTAGAGCATGTAGATGGGATGCTGGACCTGAAATGACACACTATTCTCCAGGCTTGATATCATAATAGGTAAATCATATTTCATGTGCAGCCAATTGTGCACTGTGCCTTTATCTGTGAGTATTGTAATATATCAACCATCTAAAAAGCATTCATGCCATGCCTATAATACTGAAGGCGTAGGGACTGCTGATGTGTGAAATAAAGGACAGCTTGACAGCACTTGAGCTGTCCCGTACGACCCATGCAGAATCGTCCACATTAGAAGACAATGGAATTCTCGGTGAGAATAAAATGCAATACATCACACAGTCTTCAGTGCCACAATGAGAGAGAGACAAAGGGTAATAAATCATTCCAGACTTGTGTGACCCTTTTACATAATCCTTTTCTAAGTTTGTCATTGCACACTAGTACTGCAACCCTAACTTGGCCCTAACATGTCTTACCTGTGCAAGAATCCAGCTGTCAGATAGCTGCAGTAGAAGGAACGTGAGCTTAAAGCTTGGGCAGAGAACGGAATACGAAATATATTTGATCGACATGTGCGCAATTTGGATGAGAAATGTGGAAAGTCTTTGGTGATTAGACCCCATCATGATGTCATCATGAATAAGGGGGTAGTGAAGCCGCAATTAATGTGGGAAACCCCCAGTGGAGTCCAGGCAGTGGTGGTGGTGAAGGGATGCCTGAAGATCAGGATGTGATGATGACTGGACTTCTGATGAGCTCAGCCTGAGCTCTGAATATGAAGCACTGGAGGTGAACGGGGTGGAGGAGGGTCACAACGATTCTGCACTGAAATGACAGCTAACAACAGCAGACAGGAGAACAGATTTTAATGACATGACTGGCTGATGGAGATAGCAACAACATCTGGTTGGTTAACTGAAAAGTGAACGCCCGACCCGTAATCAGCTGATTGAGAATAAGCAGGAAAGAGAGTAAAAGAGAGCTGTGAATGAGTAAAGATAGTCTTCCTGGTTGAACTTGTGCATAGCTTCATTAGACATTGTGTGTACTTGCTAGTTAGTTGCTAGTTGCTATAACTTTCAGGAAAACACATCAGATACATCAGAGTGAGGAAGGAAGTTGGTGCATGTGACTAAACATAATGTGAATAAAACTTAAATATCAGCAGTGTTGGGCAAGTGACTGAAATTTAGTAATTAGGTACAGTCACTACTTATTTCTCACAAAATGTAAATGTATTTCTTTACCAATCACAACATTACAGTATAAAAGCAATTAATTACTTGGGAAAGATGCTTTAAATATCTGCTTTAAGTCATAGCTAATAAAACAGTATATTATTTTAGTGTAGTTATATTATTTTGGTGACAACTGTTTTTATCTATCATTGTACCCATTATCACTAATATTAATATTCCCATCACCAGAGGGCAGTAATGACTAGCATCTACCCAGAAGCTTAACTTTAATTGCCCATGTCTTAGATGATAGGATTTAATAGAAGAAGGCCCACAGGAAGCTTGATATGTTGGCCAAGTGTTTCTACAGAAGTTAATAAGTAATTATATGATGAAGTGTTTATATTATACAATGGTGAAAAGCAAGCTCACATACATCTCCTAAACAGTCTTGCACCACAGTAAGGTTAGATGATTTTTGATCATAGATGAGGCAATATGATGCATTTGTCTGCTATGTCTGCTTTTCTGCAGTTTCAGGTAAGACAAAAGTAATCAGCCCATTTAAATGTCAGCAATTGTGACTACATTATTAATCTGAGAAAAAAAACTTAGTTACATGTCTAAATACTGCCAAAAGTCGTGGAATTACAGTTTTGCTGCTTCGTAACGGTTTATTTCAAACACTAAATATTACCTTGTCGATGAACATGATTTCTGCCTGAGTCATGTCAGATGACAGATTTTCATCAGCTATGGTGGTTGTTTAAAAGTGATGATAACATCTCCCATGATTCCACGGCGCTTCACAATGTCATCAAACTATGTCTTTTGTCATTGTTTTACTGTGAGAGAGACCCCTAATGGCAGAATTTACATATTGCGTGTTTAATAGTTGATTATAGCATAGACACAACCTGAATCTCCATAGCTGATATATTATATATCGAGTATTTCATGAGGTGCAGGATAAAACTCGTCGAGTGTGTTCATCACAGATTACATGCAGCGAACGTGAAGCATATTACCAACAAATGCAAATGAATTGTTAAAACAGTCAATGATCAACATTACTGAGAGGATGGAAGCAGATGTGTGGCATGATTTAATCATGTTACATCAGTATTGTATTTTCACATGAACACATCACACTGACAACTTTTCTTTTCTAGCTCAGGCTGGATTATTACTACTATTGTTAATAGTCTGTTAAAAGTCTGTTGTTTGAATCAGCAGTTTACCTAATGTAATTGGGGTCACACTGAAGTGCAGGTAAATAGAGACCAGAAGCTAGCCAAGCTGTGTTTAATGTTTCATATAAATGTACCCTGGGAACGGTTTACAGGAAGCCTGTTGAATGTGGCTTGATGGATTGAGATTTTACAGTACTGTACACGAGTGTGTGTGTGTGTGTGTGTGTGTGAAGGGAATCAAGTGAGGTGAAGCAGCAATGTCACTGTCAAGGTCATAAACAATGCTTTGGATGCTGCACTCAGCCACACTTTGGCGTGTATGTGTGTGTTTATGTGTGTTGTCAAAGCCTGCAGGAGATGTTCCTCCAGGGTGCCATTTTATCTCACACCTGTTCCATCTCCTTCATAGTTCTCTCTTTATTCAGCCGCCTAATCTGCAGAGATGCCACTAAGCGCACATATCTTATTTGATTCTGCAAGGCGAAGCTCCCCGATTGGGGCCTTTGATAGAACCATCTCCTTGGCAATCAGATAAGACAAGTGTTGCTGTATTGTCAACTGAGCCAAACTCAGCCAATCATCAACAACCTGCGCTCCCTCCCTAATGACTCTCAGCGAGTGCAGAAACAGGCCAAACAGAGAAAGAATCAGGTTGGAGATCCTTGTCACTGCCTTACCTCGATTAATTATGTCTGTTTTGTTATGATTAAAATTAATTGTCGTTCTTCACACAGTCCAAGATAATGGCTCACTATTAGACAAGGAAACAAAAACAAGCATGTAATTAAACATTTTCAGGTCAGTGTGCAAACAATGCCCCATAATGCTTAGCTTCTGAACTCAGTAATTTATGAACACCATCTCTGAGACTGTGAATTATTGCACAATCACTTGTGAATTTCATAGTATTTATAACGTATATCTTCTAACTGCTCTGCAAAATTAGATTTTATCATTTTCCCAAATGAGGTAACCTTTCGATATAACAATACATTTTTGTCCTCTAGAACCTGCTTGCTGGCATGGACTTAAATAAGAGTTAAAACACAACCGGGCTGATAGAGAGCTATGTATTCACACAGTCACACACACACACACACAGCAAAAATCAATACAATAACTGCATGAGGTCTGGCATTAGTGTGAAGAGGAATGAAAGCAAGAGCTTGGTGGCAGTAAACAGAAAAAACTACGAAAATAATGATAGCCCCAAAAGATCCAGATCTCAGGGAAACATTGCATCTTTTTAAACTGCAAACACTCACATTGGATAACTGTTAAAACTACAACCATCTACATTAACGTAATGTGTTGAAGCTCTGATGTAATGAGAGCCGCATTGAGCACTGAATAAACAGAGAAGGAGGGCATGCAGGGCTTTCTATTGCAACTTATGTCCAAATTAGAGTCCTGCGTGTGTTTAGTTTTGCAAACCCACGGGACCCCACACCTACAAAGAACCAGAACTGGCCCTTTACCCACAGTTATCTCCAAGTCAAATACACACCTGCCCGGAACCGTGAATATAAGCCACATGACCCAACCCGGACCCGTGATTAAACAGGCATACATAGTAACTTACTTGTGTTGGCGCAGCAGTGCTGCTTCAGCTGATGATGTGTTTCCATAGTGATGACAAGCCTAGCTTGCAGCTATCAAAAGCTAATACTTTTTCAAACTTTTAACAAGCAGTAAAGCCATTCTCACAGTCTTTGAAAGCACCACAATCCTCTCAAATGTCCATCTTGGCCTTCAACGATGAATTGTCCATGACTTGGTATTCTCTACTGGGTATTTTTGCTTTGATGTCGTCTATTTTATCCACCTGCTTTCCTATATTGATGTATAGGCCTATATATTTTCAATATATGTTCAATGAGATTTTCACATGCACCATCATCACATGAATGCAGTCAATGATGGAGAAACACAACACTATCCTAAGAAGACACAAAAGATTCACAATGTGTTGAAAGCCTAGTCTTTCTGATTCCTTCTGAAACTAATTATTTTGGAAAGCACTCCTAGGAGGGCCGCCATTAGGTTATCATCCTTCTCTAATGAGGCAATCGTGGTCTGATCCGAAAGGGGAGGAGCATAACCTTACTGCGCGCTCACAGTCCAGGTAGAGTATTGATGTCAACAATGTGGGATTGTGTGATCCTGTTCAGTCTGCACGCTGCACAAAGTGATGACCTTTTTTACACGAGCTTTTAAATGTCTGTTATTGAAAGAAACACTAAGCTGAAATTGTTTTTGTAGATTTCTGCAGGCATTCTGCAAGTGCATAAAGACACTTTGATGAATTTAGCGCATGCATTACTTAACAAATAAATCCATCTCAAAACCAGAAGCTCATTCCCGTCACAACAAAACTCTGCAAAGCCGAGAGATGAGCAAAGAAAAAGCCTCCTCTCTTAACTGTTCCTGACACCAGCTCACTTTTGTGCCTCAGCAGGACCCTCAAACCAATGAGACTGAACCAAATTACAACACTTCAAGAAAACTTCAGCACTCATTTGAACACAGAGGGAAAAGCACAGAGCAAACTGTGGTGCTATGTGGCCCTAAAAAGACTGAACAGAATGGCAGATTACCTGACTATAGAGAATGGCATTAAATACAGAACCACTTTGACAAAGTACAGAGTCAGCAGACCCAGCCGGGCTGTGCAGCCCAGCAGATATAAGAAAACATGGCTCCCTACAGCAGAGCAACTCAGCCAGCTGTAAAAAGAAAACAAGAGACAAAGCAACACTTCTGAACAGAATGCACTAAATTCCAGCCAGTCAGAACAAAACATTTTAGCTAATTCATACACAAACATCTCCAGCTGTACTCTCGAATGTGGCATAATTCCTCCAGTCTTTTATCCTTTTAATTTACATTCATACGCAACCAACCAGTTTGCATCAGCAAAATACATTTTTGGCAAAACATAATGCTTTTCAGATGACATTTTTTATCAACTTATCAAAGAGAATGGTCTGTAAAATCTCTTCATATGACATTTACTGCTACAAGATCTGCACATGCCAATAAAGTATGATTAGGGTACGGTTCATTTAATACAACTAAAATTACTCGGTCAGGATAGGAACATATCAAGGTTACATACTAAAAATATTAATACTGACCTTCAGTATCAAATGGGATACAAGTCAAACCCTATTCCCTCATCCACCTCCCTGAACACACAGTTTTACTGCACTATACAGTAAGCCCATCACATTACTGCTGGCCTTAGCAGTAAATGTTTCAGTGAATGTGAATCCCTCATGCAGATTACTGGTGTATGTACATAATTTACAGGCTACATGGTTGAATTTTCTGGGTTAAATGTGGGAACACTTCAACTTGACATAAAAAATAAATTCACATGTAAAAGGTCATTATTTATCCACTCTATATCCTATGTTAAAGATGTACATTTTTTTGTTTTTCAATAAAGCAAGTTTGTGATATTTGTTGAGCATTCTGATGATTTTAAAGCTGCAATTAAATTTATTTATAGAAAAGTATCCATATTAGTATATTATTATTTATTTATTTTACTAAAGGCTTCGTGGTTTAGCAAATAATATTTAAAAATGAATAAAATATTTTATAAACCAAATGGGTCCAGCAGCAAATGCAGTAAACAAAAAAATAATAAAATATGATGATGAGTATCTCCAGTATGGCTTTATTGAATTGGACCAGCAGCCAGATTGTCTTATATGTTGACTTGCCAATGAGGCAAGTCTGCCAAATTACACTTTATCTTATTAGCCCACATGTGCACTAAGAGTGAAACACCTGATGTGATGTCTGTGTGTGTTCACTTACATTTTTCACATTTCTCTTGACTTGCCTTTGATATTTTGTTTTGGTGTAGTGTTACTTGTAAGTAACTGAATTCATGTAAGTAGCACTAATTTATTGGTAATATCTGCAAATATCTTGATACATTTAATGTCTTTCCTATACATTTTTCTTGTGTTGTTTTTTCACAGAACTAAGATTATACAAATGTAAAAGGCTACATCAGATTATTCCAAAGCATACAAAAGGTATTTGGCTTAACAAAAATATGAGGATCTCTGATACAATGCACTGTTTATTTGACTCAAATATGTGTCATTTTGATTGAAAATGTTTTTTTTTTTTAATGAAAATAACTGGAAAACAAACTGGACTGAAATCTTACATTCTGCTCTTCAATGTTTATCTTATAACATTTGAAATAAGATTTTTCAATCAAGCATCCAGCAAATAATTGCATGTGTGTGTCAATTATGTGTGTTCTTTGATTTGTATAAAGAAACACATAAAGCCATCTGATGCATACAAAGCCAAAGTAATACATTGTACCATGCACACAGCCCTTGGGTCAAGTAATATCCAACAGAAACATCATATCCAAATGTCATCGAACATGTGGCATGTGATGAGACTTTCTTCTAAACCCCAGTGACCTGGATGTTATCTTGTACACAACTGGTAGGCTGCCCTTCAAGGAGCACATCAATGAGTAAATATGTGGCTTTCCCAGAAAAGAAAACATAATCCCAGAGTTTGACGGTGAAGAGGCCTGATTACTTTTCTTGCTCTGTGGATTCGTTGTACGAGTGGGGGCTGTGAGTCTTGCCCCTGGAGACATGCGGGGGACATCAGAAAGCACAGCGCCTGTCATCTTACATCTGTCCTCTCCATCCCCTTCCCCTGTCATCGACGATTGGATCAGGGATAATGACTCTCGCAGGGACCCTTTACCGGAAGGTGGTCATTACGCAGATATGGTGGAAGAGCCGCAAATACAGCCATCCATGTGATGGTTAACAATACGCTCCAATACGGCAAGCTGAAAGAAAACAAGATCAGCCACCAGACATGTAATGCAGTGCATCATTTCCTCACCCTTTCCCCCCTTGGCATCACTATTACACATCATGGAGAAAGGAGATTTGAAGGGAAAAATAAGCGCATCAGTCATTCATCCTTCGCAGATACACAGAACACATAGCTCGTTAAATCCCTGCACCAGCCCTTTTTACAACATTTGCATTCATAAATCAGCGGGAGGACTGTGAATAGCCTCTATTCCCTTATTTATTATTTTCCAAGCGACTTGAATGCTTCCATCTGGATTCGAGGGTCAAGACATCAACAACATAATGTAAAAAAAAAAAAAGTCAACACATGCATAAAAGCACAGCAGCTGCTTATGATGTTCTGGTTTTGGCAGATGGCTCTTGGCCATTCTTCTCCCAGGATCATACTGCTATATGCACTTATAGCTGCTGGAAAACAAGCCTTTTTAAAGCCAAGGCTTAAGACAGACTATCTCTCCTGAGCACTGTGAACACATCATTATTGGCCAGACTGTGAGGACTGCCACGTTAAACTAAGAAAACCTCAGGGAGAGAAAACAGCTCAGTGGTTATGACCACAGATTCAGAGGTTTACGTAGACAGAATCAATCACCGACGTGACCAGTGTTAATTTGCACAGCAAATTTTTATTTAGTTGTAGTCTTATAATTTTGACTAAATGCCATTTAGTTTTAGTCATATTTTAATCACCTGAATTGTTTTAGTTTTAGTCAACTAAAATCAAATGTATTTAGATAAGGTGTGAGTGTATTGTTATTTAAATGTTTCATTCAGAATGATTTTAATTTAATAAATATGAGTGTAAATTACTAATATATGGTTATATTTCTTCGGTCAAAAGGTTAGAGCAGTTACAATAGTAGCTAGTTTCACATTGTGTTGATTTTGGAGGTCCCTGAGTACTAAAGCAGTGGTTTCTCCACTATAATAACTGCAAAATATCAAAAATGAATTTATGTTAATAAACATCTTCTCCTGCTTCTTTAAACTGACTAACATACAACTCAGTGCAACTTTGCCTGGAAAAATGTAAACACAGGCTTGTTTCACCTGATTTAAAGCAGAATTCAACCCAGTGACAGGCATTAAGAATAAATACATAGAAAAAGCCAGTCTTTTCACTTGTGGTCTTGTTTGCTTATAGGTTATATAGAGGTATCAGGATTAAATTGATACTATTTCATAACCAGTTAAAAACCCACTGTTGCAGCTTTAATACATTATTTAGTATTACAGACCATCCCAGCACAATATGGTTCTATGAATAGTTCCAAAACTTCAAACCATGATTTTACCAACAGGCCATTTACACTAAAACAGTACTTCAGCAACCCAGTCCCGGGGGTAGATTTGTTCACTGTGGGCGCTGTTACATTCTCTAAATTTACAGTGAATGTGTGGCTGTTCTGTTTGACAATAAAGAATCGCTGTACTTTAGAAGTGACATGTAGCTGGTGCCAGTAGCACTATGATGTTAAGCGCTTTAAAAAGCACCCAAACAAGACCCTGAGATAACTGTGGCTTAAAATAATGTTGGTGCATTCCGACATTGTACTAAGCACAAGTTGAAAATGCAAAGTGTAAATATTCAGCAGAAAAGCTGCGTGTGGACCAGGTGGACAAAATTCAGTATGGGGATACATTTAAAAAAGTGTAACAATAGAACATCCAGAAATGAGTACTGCAGTCCAAACAGCAAGTTGGAGCAATAGACAGTATATTGAATAGGTTGATATCCTCTTTAACATAAAATATATAATATAAACTATGTTTGATGTGAGTTCTTTTCCCCCGCCCCTTTCTCCCCAGACTCAAGAAAGCTCCAGCAGGTGGCAGGAACACTGCAGGAGTGCAAGACTATCATCTCTTACAACTCAAAAAACAGACAATAAATCATGCGGTGCACATTTGGCATTAATATAAACTCAAACAAGAATATGCTGGCTGTTGTGTTGTTAACCAAAAAAGCTGATATTTAAATTTTGCATGTTTCTTTAATGTTTGATTTGATTAAATTTTCATTCACAGTTTAAATCTTTTAAATGCACATAATGAACATATCATAAGGTACTGTAATAATCTACCGTACAATATACGACAAAACACTAGCATGCATAAAGAATGTGCAGAGAATACATCAGTCTGACATTAATGCTGATTTACTGCCTTCATCTCTTAATGTCATAAAGCCCTTCTTTCATTACTTCTCTCTTTTCCTGTCTCACGCTTCTCCTTCCTCTCTCTCATACGACTAACACAGCCCGCATTCTGCTCCCGCTGCTGCTGCTCAAAAGTTGCAGCACGAGCCACAGGCAAGGCTGTGCCACTTACACTCAGGTTTATAGTCTTGGTTTTATTATACACCTCCCCATAAGGCAGCCCTCAGAGACGATGACACCCCAGACACCTATTTAAAGGGCTTGGTGAGCTGCAGATGACGGAGCCCGGGCAGTGGCAGGTTGTCATCTGCAGGCCTTGTCTCTGTTTATGGGCTGTTAGAGCCTTTGAACCGCAGGGTCAGACCTGCTGTGGAGGCAACCATAACACTCCATAGGCAGAGCACAAAATGAACAAAAATAAATCCTAATGAACCTTTTAAGCCCTCTTGTCCATCCGTAGGCTAGCAGCGCCATGTGTAAAGAGATAATGCAAGGGGACAGGGGGAGAAGTGGTCTGCCAGCGGGGACAATGAGAA
>JAJHUR010137323.1:0-12245 GCA_027495735.1 Lutjanus campechanus | reverse complement strand
AAAAAAAAAAAAAAAAGTGAAACAGGGCATGACTTGCAGAAATATATAGTCATAAATGCAGAGTTTTTGGAACACAGTTGCTCCTTGTCCAGACTTGTTATGTATTGTGCCCAAGAAAAAAAAAAAAAAATAGTGGATGCACATTCATTTCATCCGAGTTACATTATTTAATCTTTCATAAATCATGTATCCTGCGCTTCTTGAAAAAGCAGGATGTTGTGCCTCCAGTGTGTGTGTGGGTTCTCTCAGCATAAAGATAGCTTTATGGAGTTATGATTGGAGTGCATCGTGACCAACAACACACTCCTTATCGCAGCTACAACAGCTGCTTTTTGTATAGATTTCTGCCGCACTTTCATACTAGTGCTTGTTTGTCTACACGCGCAGGCATAGATTCACGTAAACACACAGACCGGACAGCAACGGTGGACACTCTCAAACTCTAATTCACATGTGCACATACACATGCTTACACACACACACACACACACACACACACACACACTTTCCATCGTTCTTAGCATCCTGCAGCTCAAAGGCATCACACAGGTTTGTCAAATTCTAGAGTTTCAGATATTTATGAAATCCACTCTATCTGCAATCAGTCAGAGCACCCCAGGGTGACATTGTGGGATATTTGAGATCCATGCACATCTTTCCTGTGTGTGAGTGAGTGTGTGTGTGTGTGCGCGCGTGTGTGTGGGTGTGAATGCACACGCCGATGCATTAATCCGCACTTTTCTGCATACACGACGTGCATGTGAGTGTGGCAATTAATGTATTAATTTCCCCTGTTCTCTACGTGTGTGAGCGTGAGTGCATGTGTTTGCATGAGTGTGCACTGGAGATGCGTGCATGTGCGTACACTCCCAAGTCATCTCAGGGGTTCGGGCAAAGAATTTTTGTGAGTAAGAACCTAACACCCAGCTTTGGATCTGTCCCCCTCTAAAACTCAAGTTGCTGATGCAGCATCATGACTTATCTGGGATACATCTGCAATGCTCTAAAACATTCATGAAACACAACAAACTTGTATGAGGTTACACCAACCTGCTTTATTAATTGCATTTTTGTTGCACCTATCTAAACAGGGGGCAAAGAGGGCATGGATGATAGCACATCTTTGTTGTTTATAGTTTGAAAAATATATGGATGCATACGCATTTATCTGGGTTTTTTTAGCTGTGTAACACAAAACCCACTTAGTTTTTCTGAACTCTTTCTGTTCTCGCTTGCTTTCATCAGTCCAGGACAAGCCAGAGATGGCAGCGGTGCCCTTGGCCTTGGAGAACCGCAACTGTGTGCTGATCCGCAGGGACCTGGTGGCGCTGCCTGCAAGCCTCATCAGCCAGATAGGCTACCGCTGCCACCCTAAGCTCTACACTGAGGGGGACCCCGGGGAGAAGCTGGAATTGGTAGCTGGTAGGCACGCACATACAAACACATGCCTCAGCTCACACACATTTACCTTCTCGCATTTTATCACACGCACACATGCAGAGAGGAGCGCAGCGAGTCTGGAAAGTAATCATACCTCCACACATTTTGCAGATTCAGATCATTTAAAATTCTCGGATAAATAGTTGGTCAAATTAAATTTAACTGACTGAATTGATTTCAACTAACAAAGTCAGCAGCTTAGAGAACTCCAGCATTGTAAAATAGAATTACCCACAATTACGGATGTGCTCGATTAGTCGCTTAAATGTTGCTACCCTTGGTAGCTGGCACGAGAGATGCTAATATTAATATGTAAATCAGTGAGCTGGAAAGCAGGTAATATCCTGTAAAAACCAGCACAGTTTGTCAGTATTTTGATCTAGTTTTTGATCTTGATTTTTTTGTCATTGTTATGTTTTGTAGGCTAAAAGCGCAGCAGGTGTGTCATATTTCAGCCGCATTTAAAATAAGATTTGGTCATTGAAGAATGTGATTAACGACCTCAAATCTCTCAGTATTTTTTTGGGACAATATTTAAGAACAGAACATAATGCATTGTTAGCTTTAAAGGCAGCATTATGTGTTTATTTGATCCATTTTTAAATTCAGATTTAATATACTGTACATATATTGTTTTATTTAGTTTATTTTTATTCATAATTATTAAAAAATACTCATGGAAGCTTACTTTTTCAGTTCTTTTTGAGTCATTTTGTACTATAATCGTTACAAGTGTTAACAAGTGATAAAAAAAAGTGGATTTATGTGTATATTCTACATTCTGCATAAATAATAATGGCCGATATGTTGATATTAGCATTTTTTTTTTCCTAATATCGTAATTGGCCCTAAAATTCCAGTATTGTTTGAGCTGCAGTTGGGAACATCCCTACTCACAACCCACTGACCTTCACTAATAACCTTTTTATGCAGGAGACATCTGTGTTTGATTAATGTGAGACTGTTGTCAGAGGTTAATATCTGGTCGTCACCGTTTTACTCTAACTTGAAGCCACCACTCTAGTTCAAATATACTGCACGATAGTGCTTAAGACATTTTGGTAAAATTAAGTTTAGATGTTAATAACATATGACTCACATTCAGCCAGAATCTGATTGCTGGTTTTCATTCAAGTCACTGTATTGATCTGAAAGGCACAGAACAAAGCTGCGGCGCTTCTCTGCAGCGATTGAAGGCTGTGACAGAAGGACAACCATCTCTGCAGTGCTCATCAATCAGGCCTTTATGGTAGAGTGACTAGACAGAAGTCACTCCGGAGTAAAAAGCATATGACAGCCTGCCGGGAGTTTGCCAAATGGCCCTTACAGGCCTCTGAGAGCATGAGGGAAAAGATTTTTTGGTATGATGAGACAAAAGCTGAACTCTTTGGTCTGACTGCCAGAAATCGCTCTTGGCAGTCAGACGAGAGACTGGAGTCAAAGAGAACAGGTACCACTCAACATGCATCTAATATATTTCCTACAATGGAGCATGGCAAAATGTTTAATCAATTTAGTATTGAAGCTTTTCAGACAAAAGAATCTGTGTGAGTCTGAATATCATGCAGCGTGCTTTACGGACGGACAGACATAGCCGTACATGACACATGCAGATGCAGTGTGTAGCCGGTAATCAATCAAAAGAGTTGCCCAGATTCAATCAGAGCGTCACGTAATTCAGTTAAAAGCAGAGCGGAACACAGTGGAAACGTGTAATTCAGTTCTGTAGTCTGCATGTAAGATACAGAACACACGAGCGTGAGAGAAATGGTTTGGAAAAGAAAGCAAAACCTAGTTTACTTTCTTTATGACCCTCGACTTCAATACAGAAAACACGATTTTCTAAAAAGAAATTTGGACAGCTTTGTTAAAGGAATAGTTTGGATTATTTGAAGTGGGTTTGTACAGTATGAGGTACTTATTGATAATCAGTGTATTAGCTAGTGTGCCATCATACAGCCTTTTCTGACGGTAGACCGCCGTTAAGTAAGCCAAATATTGCTCTCTCCAAAGCAATGAAACTCCTTAGACGAAATCAGTAATTTTACCTTGCAGAACAATTTCCCCCAAGGGGGGACTAATAAAGAGACGTTCCTCTTTTACCACCGCCTTGATCTGTTAGTTTGTTTGTTATTTTGTGACATAAGTGAATCCAAATTCTCCTTTTTAAAACACAGAAATCAAACAGTAACACGAACAAACAAACCGATCAAGGCAGCAATAGAGCAGAAACTCCCTTGTTCTGTGAGGTAAAATGACTGATTTCAACTATGGAGTCTGGCTGGTTCGAACGCTACAACGGTTTCCTGTCAGAAAAGGCTGTCGATGGCAAGTTAAGTGGTGAAAAAGTTCTAAATGTAGTTTACACTAAAACTGATAATAATTTTTAGCTGGGTCTTATTGCTGACCCCGTCCACAGCAGTTCATTTTTTAGCTCCAGTGCAGATGCGCCCCTCTGCATTCAGCCCCACTTCAAATAATCCGAATTATCCCTTTAAGTCCATTGAAGCTCTCCTTGAATATTGTAATGTAACCAAAGAATAAAAGATGAACTGGTAATTGGGTCAAAGAGAGAAAGCCCTAAAGTCTTCAAAGACAGGGAATGGGTTGTAACATGAGCTTATTTTTCTCCACCAGGTACACAGGTGTTCATGACTCGAGGCCAGCTGATGAACTGTCATCTATGTGCTGGTATCAAACACAAAGTCTTGCTCCGCCGTCTGCTAGCCACGTTCTTTGATAGGTGAGTATGAAGGCGTGCTCAACAAAAGCAGAGCGGTCTGTATTAGTCTTTACTGTAAGATTTGAGTTCTGTGTATGACTCCAACACTACCGCTGTTGTCACAAAGCAACTTTCACACTCCATCTGTGGCCATGTTGTGCAATGCGGTTAGTTGTGTGTGTGTGTTCCTATGTTCATCTACTGTACTGTATGTGCCTGTTGCTGACTCTGCCCCCTGGTGTCAACTCTGTGTCCCTGCAGAAACACTTTAGCCAATAGCTGTGGGACAGGTATCCGTTCTTCTACTAGTGACCCCAGTAGGAAACCCCTGGACAGCAGGGTCCTCAACGCTGTCAAACGTAGGTTTATTGTCCAAATCATCTAATATTTTCTTTATATATATTTCTTTTATAGTTTATAGTCTACAACCCCCATTTAAAAAATGATGGGATGTTGTATAAATCGTGAATAAAAACAGAATGCAATGATTTGCAAATCCTTTTCCACTTGTATTCAATTGAACAAAGTACAAAGACAAGATATTTAATGTTCAAACCGGTCAACTTCATTGATTTTTGTAAATATACACTCATTCTGAATGTGATGCCCGAAACATGTTTCAAAAAAGTTGGGGCAGTTTTGGAATGCTAAAAAAACAAAACAAAAAAAGAAACACCTGTTTGGAACATTCCACGCATATACAGGTAAATTGGACATTGAATGGCTGTGACCTTTGACCCATCAGGTCACACGACATTAAAAACTGCACTAAAAACCTCTAATAGACTCAAAAACACATTAGTAACCTGAAGTCGTACATGAATTTCACTTTCAAAACTTCAACAACTAGTGAAAAGGTGATGTATCACAGAGGTAAACATGCTCCTGTCCCAGCTGTTTTAGAACATGTTGCAGGCATCAAATTCAGAATGAGTGTCTATTTACAAAAAAAATAAAGTTAATTAGCTTGAACATTAAATATCTTGTCTTTGTACTGTATTCTTTTCAATATAGGTCAAAAACTTTTTGAAAATCATTGTGTTCTGTTTTATCTACGATTTATACAACGTCCCAAATCTTTTGAAATTGAGGTTGTAGTTTATTTTAAAAGAAGACAGTTTGTCTTCACAGAGTTTGTTGTCTTCTCTCTTTTACAGTCTACTGTCAAAATTTCAACCCTAACTTCAAGGAGAGTGAAATGAATGTGATTGCTGCTGACATGTGCACAAACGCGAGGCGTGTCCGCAAGCGATGGCTGCCTAAGATCAAGTCCATGCTGCCCGACGGCATGGAGGTGTATCGTGCGGGAATGGGCATGGGTGCTGCTGTGGGTCTGGGCCTGGCGCTGGGTGCCCCTCAGCCGGGGGTGCCCCTCCCCTTCGAGCCCGACTTCAAGAGCCTAGAGCAAAGGTTGTATCCAGATCGCAAGGACCCTCTCAGGACTCACGCACCGCTGACAGAGGGCAGCCCCGGCTCCGGGGCGGCCGGGGCAGAGGCCGAAGGCGAAGGTGAAGGAGTCGTCCAGGAGGAGCAGGAGGAAGACGAGGATGAAGCCGGGTTAGAGGGTGTAGACGGATCACTGGGGGCGCCAACTTTGGTCCCGGGAGCTGAGGCGGGCAGCTGCGGCGACACGCCGCCTGAGCAGGAAGTGGAAAATTTTGGACAAGGTCTGAGGGTGAACGGACAGTGAATGTCCCCTGGGCTGCCTCACACATTGTGAAATCTGTTTTAACACCGCATTTTCTTTTGCTTGCTCTCTTAACTCTAACATCTCGTCCACCACTCTTCTTCTTCTCCTCCGTGCTTCCTCAACGGGAATTATTCAGCACAAAAAGCTGCGCTCGTAGGTCTTAACTATACAGGAATTTGTCACACATGCATGTGCACACGTGTGCTTGTGTACACGCATAATTACCGATAGCGGAAGTAGAACAGTGATAGTAGAAGTAGACACAGGCATGGCATTAGCACAATGAGAAAATCAACCCTTTCTGCTCCACCCTTTTTCTTCGTACATTCTGTATTTACTCAGTACTTCAGCACCCGCAGCAATATTACAAAGGCCTGATAGCAGAACAAATGGCTGTAATGATTCATCATTTCAGTCCAATACAAAAGCAACAGCTGCTTTGCTGGCAGTTTATGGAGTGTGGTATAATGCTTTGTAAAATGATTCCGTTTTCTTGGAAAGCTGCGTCTGAAAATAACCCATGTAACCTTGGGAAAAAGAGATGAGAGAAACACAGCTCGCTTGAAAAGCAGCTTATTTTGCCATGTTTGACCACTTTACATCGTACTGTATGACACATATGTATCACTATACTGTATAACAAAGATTACTTTACAATTAAAGATCAAGTCAAGTACTGTATCACCGCTGTCTAGCAAAACAGTTTTCTTTTTTCTCAAAACAGCACGACATTTTTATGATACAGATAAAGAAGTTTTTTTTTCCTGCAAAAGCTAAATACTTCTCCACAATCTAACCAATAATCTATCACATGGAGTTGTTTTTTCATGCGTATTTGCCCGTGACATTTTGGATTAGATTGTCAATGTGATGCCTGTGTCTGCTCCAGACTGCCCTTACCTAACCACACACCACACATACAGATACACACACACGTCTCACCTTAGGATAATAGCCTTTAATATCTACACCAACACGTTATTAAAGACAAAAAAACAAAAAATACACTGTCCCCAAAAGATATGTAACGATGCTTTTTAACTCCTTTTGAATTACATCATTCTATCTTGGAGATACAGAGAGAGATGTGAAACACAACAGCTTGCATGCATGAATACAAACAGTGGATACAGAGAATTACTGCAAACAAAGCCACAAAACCTGCATCTAAATAAGAAAACAGCTACTGTTGCCTCGACATATGCCATTAAAAGGACTTTTTATCCCATTTCTCACTGGGATCTGACCTCAGTCTGACGCATGTTAGAACTGACCTGGGTGTGACCCGGGAATGACTGTGTTTGACACGGTATCAGTTGGATTTTTCTGTGTTTTTATTTTTTATTTTTTTAACTACGGAGCGTGCTGTCACCACGGGTAGAGGAGACTGAATATAAGAGGAGGTGCACTACACTGAGTGGTTAGAAGGAAACGTGTCAGAGAGAAGCACTGTTTCACCTCAATGTGGTGGTGTGATTGGCGCCAAGACTACACAGCCCTGCTTCCATCCTGTTTTCTTTGTGTTCTCCTGGGTGGGTTTTGGGAGGGCGGGGATGGGTAAATTATTTAATAAATCTTATAAGAGCAATTTCTGCTGGCTTATTGCATTTGCACTCAAAATAAAAAAAAAAAAAGGTTAAAGGGTGGGAAGCTAAGGACTGTACTTAAGACTGAAAATTTCCTCCACATCCACGTTGAAAAGTTGTTTAATCAGAGGATCGTGGGTTTAAAAGGAGAAAACTGGAGTGAAGCAACAAGTCGAACAGGGACTTTAACCTGTATTTGTCATTTTTCTGTTTTGCTTTGTGTATGGAAGCCCATTCTGCAAATGTGCTAAAAAAAAAACCTTCCAATAAGTCATTATAATGAGAGACTTTCTCAGAATAATTACTTAGTATCTCTAAATAATGAGACTTTTGAGAAAGTTTCTCATCATAATGACTGACAGGATCCTTTTTTTCCCCCCATAACATTGGTGGAAATGGGCTTCCATATTTCTGCCACGCATAGGGACGTAGTCCAAACAGCCTTCCTTTGTTGTTTTGTGCGTTGATTTTAAGAGATACTGTTGTATGTTTTCTTTTGTTTTCTGGGTTTTTCCTGATCAGTGTCAAAGCACATTTAATCGCAAGTTCAGACCATCAAAGTCAGATGAACGAATGAACCCCAAAGTCATTTTAAGCCACCAACATTTTGGGAACGCTGAAAATTAAATTTATCAGTTGTTTTTTTTTTTTTTCCTTTGTAGATAACAGAAGCTAATAACCAAGCAAAAAAAAATAAATAAATAAAAAACAGCATATGCTGCTGATATATTTCTGCTTCTGTGCTGTGCCACCTGAAAGGTCGGGCCAGATTATTCTGTCTGTTCTTCGTATCTTGTTTCGGACTCTTTAGGGGAAGCTTTAAGATGGCCCTGCACAAGAAACACAGGGTTATAATTGCACTATAGGTGATAATAATGACGTTTACAGTATCTTGTTTTCTTTTTTCTTTCTTTTTTTTTTCATTTGGAAGAAATGTGATCTGCCATAGCTAAAACAGGGCCGTGATAGAATGGCTGAGATGATGAATGAATGTAAACTGTAGCACTGCTTTGGCGAGGGGTCCAAGCCTTGACTGAACACGGTCAGATACTCAAATACTTTTTTATATTTTTCCTCAATTGTATACTCTTAAAAATGGGCCATAGTAAAATATAATTTGACTGTGAGGCTGGGTGATGTTCTACCCTTAACCTTTTTGTGATTTTTTTTTTTTTTTCTAAACTGATGTGAACAGGTCTTCCAATGTGGTGAACACAAGGGAGCGTTTTCCCTAATATACAGAAAACTGAGCGAAGTTCGCGGACAAGCCTTTTTTTTTAATTATTTTCATCCCAACGAGCTCCTCATTTTTAAAAAAAATATTTTGACAGTTCTGTATGTCTCTAATGTTGAAATGTTCACAAAACTGTTTTTGAACTTTTCTGTACATATATATATATACTTCAAGATTTAAAAAAAAAGACTATTTCTTTATCTCATTTTTAAGTTGTTAAGCTTCGGTTCTTAAAGTTGCTCTTGTAAAAAGAAAAAAAGAAAATAAAATAAAGATATTCAGTTGTTTATTGGAGCCACTACTTTAATTACTGGACTTTTGAGGGGATCACCTACACTTCTGATTTTGCCAACCAAGGTAACAATCTTCCCAAAATGCATATAATCTTGAAGTTAAACCAAAATCACAGTTATTACTTTAGATTACAAAATAGTTTGCAACTTAATCAGCCTACCACCCAACAAACATGAAACCAGTGCTACCAACCACTGTTAAGTTTTCTCTCTTTATACTTTCATGCGCAATAAGTCTGTGCAGAATTGTGCGTGGCCATGACTTAAACTGAGAGGAATTTGATATGAACTCCAGTTAAAACAAAGCAGTAAATAATATAGGGTGGGGAAACATTGATAAAAAACTCCACTGTAGGGATAAAGGGGTGTGGAGCAGTGCCTTAGACTGTGACTGTGTGCGTGTGGATGTCGTGAATGTGACGTGAGCCTTTATGTTCAGAGTCGAACAACACAAAGCACCTGTATAGGAGTAGATTGACAGGTTTTTTGTCCTTTACTTAAGTTATAATTCTACTAAAATTGGCCTGTATTTAATATTATATTCAGATTTCTTTTATTTTTTGCCATCATCTCATTCTTTAAGAAGAAAGCGTGCACAAAACCAACGGAGTCGAACTCATTAAACAAATCTACTGCACCTAAATGCATTCAATAGCCAATCAGCATCGATCTGGATCCACCTGGACAAACATCCTCACATTATTTAGTCCTATATGATTGACAGACAACCCAAACAGTCTTCCTCACAAAACAATGACACGTGCATCGCACTTCACATTAGACTCTGACCTGACCAACGCAAAAATAAAAACATCCTTTGGAAAAAACTTTTTTTTGCTTCTATTTTTGGGGTCCTTTTTGGGTTTTTTTTTTCTTGTGCAGGGTGAATTTGAACATGAATGATGTTGCACTATACTGTAAAACTGAGAAATTCTCAGAGAATGTCATGGCTAACCCTTTGGAGGATGAGCTCTATTTGAGGTGGCTGAAAGAAAAGGTCCTGTAAAATGTATGTAATGTGATGTATTTTTTACATATATCTTTTGATTGAAAGTAGTGTCTCCTTCACAGCAAACTCTGTAGTTAAGAATTCTTTTTTTTTTTTTTTTTTTTAATTTAGTGACAGAACTTTGTCTGCCACTCACCTGGATGATCATTGAACATGTCAAAATAAGAGTCAGAATGGTATTGTTGGTTGAAAAGAACCTATTTTCACAAACATTTCTTTGCAAATAAATTGTTACGTACTTTCTAAAAAACCTTACATAGTGCTCTGTTCATCCCCCATTACTGTCAAACTAATGGGCGCAGTAGTCTTTGTTCCACTGAGTGGTTTATCCTGAAAACAATACATTTATATGCAAAGAGACACTTGTATCATAAAATGCATGCCATTCAGACACTCACTCTAACCCGATGAAACCTCTGATCTTTATGCACCATGTATTTTATGCTGAATAACTGTTGTCACTGTTAGCAAACAAAGACTGTGGAGTCTTGCAATGAGGAGGGTTGTATTTTTATCGCACACCCTGGCCTTTTATTGAATGTTTTAGGTAACCTATTGTAATAATGACAGCAAAGTAGTGATAAAGAGTGGAATACATTGACTAACTACCCAGATGAGTGTGCATTTGAACCTTCAGCAGACTCAGAAAAAAATGCACTAAAAGTTTATATGTGTATGTATGTGTCCTTGAACATAATGCCAGCACTTTAGAACTACTTAGACAAACGAGAGGAAAAAGGATGACTGAGGGTTTTGGCGAACGGGGAGAAAAACGCAACTTTTAAAGCCATGTGTTCAGAGCGCTGACAATCAGATTAGGGATGAGACCCAAAGTGCATTATGGGAGATCTGACATGACTTGCTGTGCTCTTGCTGTTTGCTTTGTCTTTCTCCGGCTTGCTTTGGTCTGTGCTAGCTTACTTTCCAGAGTGGAGGGAAAGCCTTCTTGGTTTTAAGTGTGTGTCTCTGCAACAAGGACTGACGGATATGTGACTGATACCTTGGTGCTTCGTGAACAGAGCTGTCCCATGTTGACATGGACCATATCTGTAAAGCTCTGATATAAGTGTGGGCCGAACTTGGGCCTATAAGTCTGGGCTTTTTGGTGACCTCTCAGTGGACAACAGTCCATACAAATGGACGACAGTCCATACGACGGAAGAGGATCTTATCATGCAACCCTACACTTTGATCGTGGTAACGTTCTTCACTATCAACAGGGCTTGGACCAGGCAAACTGGGATGGGACAATTTCAGTGTTGATACTGCTTTATGTTTCAAATGAAAAATGTTAAAAATGTTTATGCGCCTTCTGACTCGAGCATCAATAATATATACAACAGAAATGCAAGTTGCCACTTTTGATGTTGCATAAGAATCTACCTTTCATTCCCATCATGGTATTTGCCATCACCAGTTTCAGTTGTGTAGTACAAAAAAGTACCTGATTTCTTTAAATGCAATACAGAAAAATCTGCTTTCTAATAAAAGTCCTTACTTCACCATATACTGCCCTCCTCTTTCTTTTATCTCTGTCTATATTAAGGCCTTTCTTAAAGATAGCTGTGTTTCCAGAGCAGAATGGCTACCTTCAGGGATTTGCTGAGTACTGACCCACAAATATCACGCCAAGGAGCCTTGTTTGAGAAGCTTTTGCAGGTTGTGATGTCTCGTATTAATGCATAGCTGTTCAGAATGTAGGTAAGGAGGTCCCAACAGAGGAAAAGTAAAATAATTCTTACTTATAGTGAAATACTTGTTAAATCAAATTATAGCCTATAGCATTTTTCATTGCAGGATTCACTGGAATTCCCTAAAAGACAAGCTTCAATATATTGCCTTTGGGACCACTGGGCTGCCTGACAGAGAACATGCGTCAAAGTTTTATTTCCCCCAGAAACTGTACATTTTACAGGTCTTAAACTTCAGACTCACACGAATTATCTCTGGTAGTATTAATACCTTTGGGAAGATTCCTGGAAAGTGAGATTTATAACTTCAAATCAATCTAGATTACTTATGTGTGAGAAATTCTTTTCACAGGAATACAATAATACATTTACTTTACAAAACACAGATGTATAGTCCTTCATTAATGATCCCTTTAAAGTAGCCTAATGTAAATGTTAAAGCATAAAAACTAGGGGTGGGACTTTAACGCGTTAATTATGATTAATTAATTACAAAAAAAATAACGCGTCAAAAAAATTAACGCATTTAATCGCGGGACGGAACGGAACGTTTGTCAGTGCTTGACTTCCTGGTCGACCT
>JAJHUR010137322.1:0-19741 GCA_027495735.1 Lutjanus campechanus | reverse complement strand
AGATTCTGCTGTTTATTATTGTGCTCGAGACTCACAGTGACTGGAGTTGGTTGAGCAGCTGTACAAAATCCTACAGGACTCGTCTTTACTGGGGTGGTAGTGTCATGAAATATTTGTTATAATATATAACATTATCAATATTTCATGTATTTTCATGTATATTATTATTTACTCTATATTTCTCTATCACATGTATTTTTCAAAAAAATGCACAATATAAATTCATATCAGGTTGGTGAAAACAAACTACTATAAACAGTAGCGTGCACAGGTAGACACTAGGTGGTGCTAAAGCACCTGCCCTTTGCCCTCTGGACCAAGCAAGTGCCCTTTTGAAAGTTATTATTTTATTTTATTTTATTTTTTTTTAACAGTGTATGTGTCCCATGCTGACATGATCATCTATAAATGCTCGGCGATTAAAAGTGTGTAATAATAATGTCCCAATTAATATTCCCTCTACCCCCCACCCCACCCGCACTCCACTCTCTTCCCTGGTCAACGTGAATGCGCAGAGCGACACAAACGGAAGCGCGTTGTAGCAGCAGACAGCGCACAGCTGCAACCCCCCCCTCCTCCTCCTGTGCCCCACCAGCCAGGTAACATAAATGAATCGAGTCGAGTGTATTGTTTGCCCCCTCTTGTGCCCTCTGTTGCCGAGCTATAACTTGCATTTATTTGTCTCTGTTGGTGAAGTAGCCTGTCATACAGCGTCACACAGCTGATCATAAATTAGCTGACTGCTCACCTGCTTAACAAGCTAGACGCTAGCCATCAATAATAGATATGACGTGATGACCACCGGTAGAGTTTGTCATTGGTACAGCATGTGAATCTATCAGTATAGCTACTTAAGCTGAATATTTAGTAGGCTATTGTGTAGGTTTACATTAGGCTACATAATTAACAGTAATTTATTTGCTAAATGACAAACAGGCAATTGCCTGCAGAAAAAGTAGCTTTGTGCCTTGTTGTAATGTAACCAAGCAGTCTTATTCATACTGTTGGTCTCTTTTTATTTACCAATTGCAGCATAATGCCTAGAAAGGAGAGGATAAGAAAAGAAAAAGAAAGGGAGCTACAGCAGGCAGCCCAGGGGAGCAGCTCTCTGCTCTCCTGGATAAAAGCGTCCACCAGCAGCAAGGAGGGAGAGGAAGATGAAGGTCAGAGTCAAGACCAGAGTCATGTTAACTGTTTAGGGCCTTTTAAGGCTCAGATTTTAAAGTTTAACTGTTCCTCTAATTTTATTGAAATATCTTCAAAGCTGTCCACATTTTATTTTAACTACACAAAGTGGTTTGGCTGTACTAAATCAGGCATGAAGCTATATTAGCTAATTATATTATTTTGTACCAACCATAAGTTATTTCTATGTTACAAGACTTGCAGTAATCTTGTATTTACCTTAATAGGCTATTATTAAAACTATTATTATTCTATTCTAGGCAGCTACAGCAGGGAAGCATTTTATTAACATATTGACATAAATAAATATGCAATTACATTCAACATGTACCTGTAATGTTTATTTATTTATTTTTAAATCTCACACTGCTATAATAAGGCAGCCGGCAGATCCACATGCCGCACAAAGTGCCCTTATTTTTCACTGAGCACTTACCCCCCAAAATGTCTGTGCACACCACTGCCTGCCAGACTTACTTTCACTTAAGAACTAATAAAATCCTGCGTCTCTTCCGTTCTATGGAAGACCCTTGAGGCATAATTATAAAAGAGGTGAAATAATATGAGAAAATGGCATAAGAAAAAAACTTTTCCATCTCAACACTCCATATGCTACCTATATTTGCAGGCAGCTCACATCACAATATGCCACTAAACTTTTATTAAAGATTCATTAATAGGTGTTACAATCCTTGAAGATTTATTTACCTGATCAGTCACATCCAGGCTTCTTCTGAAGTTCTATTAAAAACTAGTCTTCCTTCCCCGGAAATGTATAAGGCTGCTGACACACCAAGCCTCGTCTCATCGAATTCCCCAGACTCAGACTGACGCTGACATGTTTTGATAGTTTCTTTGACAATTTGATCATTTCCTCCCTTGAATGTTCGGCTTATGAGCAACTGGATAACTATTGCTGAGCTTAATACTGCGGTGATGTCACTGCAAAGTGGGAAATGCCCCGGCACAGATGGTTTTCCCATCAGAGTTTTACAAACAATGTTGGTATCAGCGGGACCCATCACATTCTGGCTGTCTTCCTTCAACCCTTACAAATATTCCTCTTACACTAAAGGGTGAATGCCTACCAATAAGTCTTTTAAATGTCATTTTTAGATTGAGCTCAGTTTAAGCACTATTTCAGTTTACAATCACTCTCTATTTATGGCCCTCTGACTTCAAACCACTTTCCCAACCCTCTCTTGTAGATGATGTTTTTATAACTTTAGTTCAGGTTTGGTATTCGCAAATATTGAGTTCAAGATACTGATAATGTGTCTCTTTTCAATTGCTCTCAGATAAATACTCACTACCTAAGCATCATTTCTACAGATATCTGTAAGTCCCTTCTTTTGTCCACTCTAGAGATCCTGGAGTTCCAGCTCTATCAATGGACACACCTCTTGATGACTTCTTTACACCAATCAGCCTGTTTAAAGGATTTATTTTTCTGGTTTATAGGATCCACTCACTATGTCCACAAACATGTCACCTCATCAGGACCCTTTAGGAAGAAGAATTGCGAGATTTGTTCTGAATTATGGTCTGATAGTTTACATTGGGTTCATTATTCTTCTGTTTCTTCACAACATGCTCTTATACAATGTAAAATTGTGCACCACTCCAATGCTAGAATGTCTAAAATCTTTAACAGTGTTTCTCCTGCATGTAATCGCTGTCAGCATGTCATGTTCTGACTGTGCCCAGCTTTGAGTAACTACTGGACAGAGATTTTTATAACTATCTTGACATTACTGAAGAAAAGTTACTGCGATCTTCTACAATGCGTTGTTGGTACTGTGATTTTATACAATACATAAATATCTAGGATCATGATTTCTTCCATGTGGGTGTGTATGTGTGTGATCAACAGACCTGGAGCTTGTCTGCAGCTAATCTCACATCCTACTGGACCAATCAGTCTAATTTCTTTGTGCACATTCATGACTATATATGCTGAAGGGCCTTTGCGATTCACCATTTTTGACGAACCATTAAAAACCCTTTTTATGGCTCCATGCTGGTGACAGCTGTGGCCTCATTCTTGTGAAGGTGATATTTCAAGAAGCCCTTGAAAATGTTCTTCAAATTTGGCGCAAACTTCCACTTGGACACAAGAATGAACTGATTAGATTTTGGCGGTCAAAGGTCACTGCAACATCACAAATCATGTTTCTGGACATAAGTCAAGAATTCATAAGCTGACAAATTTCACACAAATGTCAAAGAGGATACTAGCATTGCTGGAGAGTAAATTACAAAATAAATGTAATTGTAATTTGTTACAGTTACTGACAAAAAATGTCTTATTAAATTACTGTTTCTTATCAAAATATTTGTGATTACAAAGGAGCTGCATCCGGATATTCTTTTTGGGTTGCCTGGGTGAGATCTGTACTCTACTGAGTGTACTCTTCTAGTTTATTACTGTGATGTTCTACAGTAACAACTTTATTGCTCCAAATTTCACAGCAGCTCTTTGATTACTGTAATTTTTTGATTGAATACAGAGTGTTTTAGTGCAAAATAGTTCATAGTAATTTACTGTGCACAAAAAGTAAATTACATTTAAAAAAAATTAAACTCACTCTACAGGGCTTATCCAGTAAGTTCATGTTGTTGTCAAAAGAGTTAACTTTCCAACAAAGATAAGAGGATCTAGCCTACTCTAGACCGTGCTCCTTCCCTTACCATAAATACACGTCACACACGTCTTCTTCCATAGCTCATGACAGCATACTGATTGACAGCCATCTTGTTGCTGTAATAATTGTTTGTAAAACTGAATAAATAAAAGTGTGAAACAATTATCCTTAAGTAAAAGTGTATAAATATTATTTACAACATGCACTCAAAGTATCAAAAGTAATAGGCTTCTACCACTGTCATATTATTATATATTATTTGAATGTTTTTTACATGTTAGCAACATTTTAATGTTGTATCTGTTGAGGTGCAACTACTTTGTACATTATCCATTTGATGTATATCAATATACTGTATTTTTCATTCTTATCAGGTTTTTAAAATTCTTCATCCAGAAATCGATCTAATCCGTAACTATGGCTATAAGATGAAGACAGCAAAAAGTGCAATATTTCACCTTGTAGTGCAGTGGCAGAAAATCAAGATACACAAGTGAAGTAAAAAATATCTTAGAATTCACTTAAACGGAAATGCAATTGGTTTACTTTTCACCACTGATTGGATTTAAAGAAGAGATCAGATATCCAGGAGGACTGAAAGAGACACAGACAAGAGGACATAATGAAATGACAGACAGACAGACAGACAGACAGGCAGACAAACTGACCTTTATCTGCCTATCAAGTCACCTAATTCAGTCACATAGCCACTACCTTGACACAGTAAATGTCTGAACTACAGCCAGACTTTAAGGACAGAGGCCCAGAGCAGGTCGAGTTAATGTGTCACCACATTTGACTTTCATCACCACCATTGTGAAATCCTTGTGTGAATATGTGCAGTGTGCCGCATAGAGCTGTCAAGGGAGAAAGAAAGGGAGGGTTTATAGTCAAAGGGGCTTATCTCAGCGATTGATCCTCTGGTATAAAATGCTGGAGATGGCAGAGACGCAGAGGGGACATGCTGCTTCTGTGCTGAGCCTCCAAACAGGCCACCTACTCCTTTCGTTCTCCTCACACCATCAACACCTTCCTATTCAGTCAACCATGGGAGTTGCATACAGCGTTGGAGAGTAAGTGAACCAAATCATCAAGGTATCTGTGAGCATTGTTATGCTGGATCCTGCATGCTGATATTATCTGCAGTTGAAACAAACAGTAGTTTGATTTGCTTGTTTCCACTAGTTTAAGTGAGAAAATGTGAGCTTCAAATTGCAAAAACATTTAATTAAATCCAATAATAGAATTTTATATGTGCAAAGGAAAAAAGAGGGAGTTCATGCATTGTAGAAAGAGGCTGTTGCAGAATAGACTAACGTGGAGGCCATAAAGTTGGAGACTGTGTGTGTGTGTGTGTGTGTGTGTGTGTGTGTGTGTGTGTGTGTGTGTGGGAGAGAGAGAGAGAGACAGGAAGAGAGGAAGAAAGGGAGCGTGAGAGAAATAGAGAGGGTTGGTTAAACGTCCCTGAGGACAAAATGGTTTTGAATTAACTTCCAGGATTTCAACGCTGGGTTGCCCAGAAGTGGTTGACGTTAACAGAGTTCAGCACAAATAACTCCAAAAAAGGGGCTTCGTAATTTTCACTCATGGCGTCAGACATTCTCAGTCTGACTTGAGTTTGATTAGCGCTCAAACCTTTCAAAGCACTCTGTCTGTCTGTCTATTTGTCTGTTCATGTCCAGACGTGCCTCTACTGACAGTAAAGTATGGCAGGTTGGCAGCTGCTTAACCTTTTGTTTTTTGTTTTATTTTCTCATGGAACATGGAGGTTAGGCCAACTGCCATCAATGCTTTAAAATTCCTGCAAAATTACATGCTTAGTATGTGTCAAAGGTTTATTGACTGGATTCCAACTAAAGGGCCAGTGCATAAGATTTACATAAAGATTTATTAGCAGAATATGGCAGAAATTCAATGTAATATTCATCAGTAAGTTTTCATTAATGTATAATGAAAGTGAAAATAAGAATTGTTTTTAGTTACATTAGAATGGGACTCTTCTATGGAGGTCATCATGTTGCGCTATGTTTCTGTAGAAGCTAAGAACGGACAAACCAAAGGCTGGCTCTAGATATGACCTTTTTTTATTTCTCTAAACCAATCACCATTGTCTTAGGTGGCACTAAGCTGAGGATGCCGCAATGGTGCCCCTGCAAAATCACTGGGGAAACCTGATTTAGTGCAACATCTGCATGTCGGGTGGCGAGTCCTGCCATTAAAATATCTAAAAGAAAAGGTAACAGCTGCTAGCTTGTTCCTGTCATTAGCCACCCAGGTGCTAATTTGTTAATTTCAGCACATATATTGCTAGCTAGGAGGTTGCTGTTATTTCCCGCAGAAAACACAGATATCGCACAATATCACCTTAAACAAGCCACCAATCATAGCCTTATACCCACAGTGTACATTCGAGTCACTCAGACCAGGAAGTGAAGGAAGAGACAAGGTGTTTGCAGTCTGCAAGCTCACCACTAGATGCCGCTAAATCCTACACTCTGGTCCTTTAAGATGATGTAATATGCAGTGATTACGCTTCAGTTTTATTTATTGCAGGTCACATGAATAAACATTAACCACCTATTTAGGTACAAGATGATTATCTGTGATTAAAAAATGTACTTTATCCTTTTGCTTCGACAGGGTCGACCACCTCTACACCTTCTTTGTACAGTGGTCACCAGAAATCTACATTAAGGGCAACAAGAAGCACCGCCAGCCCCGCTACCTCATCAGAGAGAAACGCCAGAAGCGCTATGTGGTAGTGGAGAAGAACAAGGTGGCTGTGATCAACAAGCTCCTCACGAATCCTGTCAACCCCACTGCAAAAAATTGGGAGGTAAGGTTTGCACGAAGACACACACACACACACACACACACACACACACACACACGCACACACTAGAGGTGCACAGAGATGTCATTATTTGTATCTGCATCTGTGCAACCAACAAAATGATTTGTCTCTGTATCCCTATTTAGATAGAAAGAGGTGGATGTGATTTACACAGGAAGTCATGTTAAATGGGCCAAATGTTTTATTTTCTAACCTTATATTCAGTGACAATGCAATGGTTGTGCCTTCAAAGCATCATAATGATTTAATATTGGCCTACAACTAAATATTTCCACATTCTCATAATGTCCAACCCCACTTAATTGATGGGCATTAAAAAATCCGAAACAGAAAAAAATGTAAGAAATGTGAATAGATGAACAAGTATATAAAAATATCCTTCTTGGTGCATTATATCAGTGATTGATGCCAAGGTTATCATGGAGCTGTTTTTTCAGTAATAATGAGCAACATCAGACAGAAGAATATTTGTTTCTACTGAATTTTGTGCTTTCCTGAATGACATATTCAGATTTGGGTGCAAATCAAACACAGAAATGATTTGAGTTGAAACAGAAGCCCTCTGTGGCTGTTTAACTGCAGGGTAACATTAGGTCAAGACAATAAGCACATGCAGTTTAAACATCTGTAGACTGTCAAGCATCCCTTACTGTAACTGAGGCACAAACTGCTTGGCAGTCATCCCAGTGGTTGTGGGAAATCCCACACTTTCTATATATGGACATCCTCTCTCTGTCTTCCCTCCCAGTAAACCGTGCTTCACTTTCCTGTTTTGAGAGAAAAGAAAGTTAGAGCTAACCAATGAGATGGCCCTTCATTCACGTCACAAACCAATGGCATTTCAAATGCGTAAAAGTGAAAGTAACTCAGAGGGTACAAATTGAAGGATACTGGTACTGTAGCTTTGGTAAACAGACATGTGGTACAGCAGAGTGCAGAGCTTGTCAGAGAAGTCTGGAGCAATGAAGCTGCTACCAGACAATATCAAAGTGCTTTATTTTGCCAGCGACTGTATGGAACCGTATGTTGAGGTAGGACTACTATCATGTTAGAAGATGTACTTTACTGCATGAATGGGAATAGGGTAAAATATACTTTACCATGGGGGTAAAAATGTAATCTTAGCCAGCTTATCATCAAACAACCCGGTTATGAATTCTCTTGTGATGCTGCTGCGTTGAACTTGTCCCTGCATCTTGCAATTTACTGGTGCAATAACCCTTGTTTACCCTTTCAATTTTTACGTGTGCACTGTCTGTAAATGAGTCGCTAAACCACAGAGCACAGACCTGTGTGTAATGTAAAGGAAATTTTCATAAAGTGTGTATGAATCATATTTTGTTTGATTCTATGAATGTAAGTATAAACAATTTTTGAAAAAAGTATCTGCCAAAGCATTATTTGAATCAAACTCAAACTCATAAGTTTAAACCTGTAACCTATGACAGTTTTTGAAATACAAATTGAAAGTTTTTTCATTTTTACAGTGTTCATTATTATTATTTTATGTTCTGTTTGTGCTCTGTACCATGTGATTGAGTCATGTAAATGAATGAATGAATGAATGAATGAATGAATGAATGAATGAATGAATGAAAATGAATGAAAATAACCTTAACCCTTGTTGCATATTGTTCCCTCTTCCAGATCATCACAGTGAAGGACTCCAAGCGCCGCCTGAGTCTGTGTAGCTCGGAGGACTCTGAGGCAGAGTACCAGGATGAAGGTGAACTCCCTGTCCTGAGTGATGACAGCCAGCTGCTGGAGGACCACCACCTAAAGAGAGTGAGTGGACGACGTGGCAATGATTACAGCCATCAACAAAAGTTTTGCCTTGAGGAGTTAAGATAATTATTTTTCTATAACTTGCAGTGTGACATCTTTTGATTAACGACTTCTCCTTCTTCTAACAGCTTGCTGATCATATGCCAGCAAGGACCCAGGGATATCCATGGCAACTGGTCTACAGCACAGCCATCCATGGGAGCAGCCTGAAGACTCTGTACAGGAACATGGCCGGCCTGGACAGCCCCGTGCTGCTGATCATCAAAGACATGCACAATAAGGTCAGCATCTTTGTCACAACTCCAAGGCTTCTCAGCACACAAATGCAGTTAAAGTGATTAACAGTATAGCTGTGGGCACTCTTTTAATGATCTGCCATTTTGGTCTTTTCAGGTGTTTGGTGCTTTTTCTTCCGATCCATTCAAAGTCAGTAAATACTGCTACGGCACAGGAGAAACCTTCCTGTTCAGCTTCAACCCTGACTTCCAGGTAAAAGAGGAATTTTTTTGGTTACCTATTGTTAGTCCATCCATTGTATGGAGGACCGATTCATTATTACAAGAAAAGACTCCCATTTACAGTAAAGCTTAAAGGGATAGTTTGCATTATTTGAAGTGGGGTTGTATCAGGTACTTATTGATATGTATTAGCTACAGTAGCTGGCGGTCAGTACACCCCCAGTTTAGAAAAGGAGAGAGGGGCACCACCGTGGAAGCAATAAACTGCTGTGGAAGGGGTGCCGCTCTCTGCTTTTTCATACACTGACAATACACGGGCTACCTGACTACTACAGGTATTGATCTCTCATACAACCTCACTTCAAATAACTATCCCTTTAAGAGAAATTCTCTCATTTAGAATACTAAAAATCTCAGGAATGTAATTATTGATTTTTTTTTTTTTTTTTTTGTTATGTATGAATTTCACATATTTCATACTGTACATGTACATGTGTACACTAGAATGAGCACCAGATTCTTATGTGTCCCATTTGGCATTTTCGCAGGCTTACAGGTGGAGCGGTGAGAACTCCTACTTTGTGAGCGGCCACCTGGAATCTCTGCAGATTGGTGGAGGAGGGTAAGTTGACTTACAATATAGACATTCTCACCGAAGGAAAAGGCAGAAGTTACAACTGTCAGTGTCATAAAGTAATAAACAGCAAGACTGCAAAATAATTACTGCAACAGACTGCTCTGAGATATCCAGGACTACAGTACCTGTTATCTGACAACATGAAATATTTCTGCAGGGGTGGATTTGGCCTGTGGCTGGATGCTGATCTTTACCATGGTTCCAGCTTTTCCTGTCCCACCTTCCACAACGCATCACTCTCATCACAAGAAGACTTCATCGTACAAGACCTTGAGGTCTGGACTGTGCAGAACTGAGCGAGAACATCTGACGAGTTGAGATAAAAACAAAGTACAACCCACTGTCTGGAGTTTCTAGACTGCTAGACTACAAGAGAGTACGTGTGGGTTAGCCACTACTGTGTAAAACCTGATAGAGCGGCTGCTATCATCTGTGCACCTGGCTCACATTAGCCCACATACAGTGTGATGCCTGTTCTAGTGGCTCTTGAGCTGGACTTTGTGTTCATGCTGATTTGATCTGTGCCTGTTGAAGACAAGTGGCTGAATGAAATCCAGTAATTCAGGGTCCTACTGCTTTAAACTACCAGCTATTCATCAGTAGGCCTGTGTTAAGTCCAGTAAGTAACTGGCATCTGAAGCTTTAAGCCCTCCATGCCCTCCTTTGGTCGTGGAAAGCATTATAATACAAAGTTCACAGTAACACTGTTGGATGAAAGATTGTAACAACTGTAAGCACATTCAGGAATTAAGGAAAATGTTTTTTTGTTAGTGTGTTCATGAAATTTTCAAACGTGTGTTTACAGTGTGTATCTCTGTGTGTGTTTGCTGTCATGGCCCCAATGTTTATGAAACATACTTGGCACATAAAGGGCCATATAAATGTCTAAGACAAAAAAGGTTAAATAATTTATGGTAAAAACACTGTAGCATGATAGGACCCACAGTGGCCTATCTGGACTCTAATTGTACTTTTTCTTACTTGAGGTCTGATTTTAATGTTCTTTATTTGAAAATTGCTGCAGATGAAGACCTATCCATCCAGGTTAAGAAAATAAAAGTATCTGGTTGCACTGTAAACAACTTATTATCTGTGATGTGTGCTGTGTTTGTGGAGGAAGGGACCTCAACTGTTAACTGTCACTTCTGTTTTCCGGATGTGGCACACCTGCCTGCCTATTATTTGCATATATGGACAATATTTTTTTAGGAAGACTTAAGATAAAAATTAAAATCTTTTTACTATCCACTGTATATATTTAAATGTATTTTTAAGACATTTTAAACGGGATGGCAAATCCAAACTTCCTTGTTGTTCCTGGTTGTCTGTTGGTTTTACATTTCTTCATGTTTGTATCAGAGTCTGCCAGGCAGTGCTGGCACTGCCAATGTTGTTTTATGGAAACACATTAAAACTTTGTCTTTCCTAGTGAAAAACAAGGTTTTCATTGCATTCATATTTTATTATGAATAAACCCTTAAAACATCAACTTTTCAATTGAGAAAACTTTTTTTTATGCTGCATATTACAAAATAAGAGGGGACTATAAGTTGTTATAATTGTGTCACTCTAATCTCTCTGTTTCACTATGCTTGTGCTATAGTATTTCATAGGTACAGACAGAACAAACACACAAGCATACATTAGGATAAATAGAGCAACCACAAAATACATTTCCCTAAACACACAAAAGGTAAACCATATAGGGAAGTGGAGAAAAACTAACCTTTCATCCTTTCATTCTCCCAAACAATAGATAACTGCACCTTTAGGGACTTCCTGTGGCAGAAAAGGGAAACTGTGTCATAGCCTGCCCATGGAAACAGGAGCAAAAATGCCTAAAAATAAACATTATCAGATACATTAAAATACACTTATTTAGTCTATTTTTATTTTGGCGTCAGACCTCAGAATCTTTATGGCCACTGTCACTGTCATACGACTGTTTTAAGGTAATTTACCTGCCAAATGAGCCCTCAATCTTCACTTTTTAACTGGACCACATGACCAGGCTTCAAATGTAGATCCTTTTTGTTGTAAGGCACGGATGCTAAACTTGCTTTGCTTGGGGGCCATTTTGCAAAATGACAGGAGGCATGGGCCAAAATTATTTATCAGATAAAATTAATAAACATTAAAAGGCCCATAACTCATCTTTATTTTTAAATTAAGTGACTTGCAAACCTTGGTGTCTTGGTTGATTGACAGACAAATCAGATATATTACTGCATTTCAAAACTGCAACTGCATTTTAGTTAAAATGCTTTGGTAACAGAGTTTATACAACATTAAACAGCTGTAACCTCTTTTATCATACAATCACTGAAATGCTAGAATGATTCATGAACACAAACTGCTCCTACCAGGGGCAAAATGAATAGCACATTTAAGCTCCTGTAGTGTGAAATACACATTATGGGATCAGAATTATCTTCATCTCTTCCTGACCTTTGGTCTTCTTCAGATAGTAGCTGTCTTCCCCTACATAGCTCACTGTCTGATCCTGCACTTTTCACAGCCTGAAAGGTGACCATGCAAGGATCAGTCTTCTGTTACAAACAGCCTCTCATGTAAAACTAGCATAATGCCCCTTCTTCCAGGGGAAACCAGTGTGAAGCAATTTAATTTTATTGTGTGACGAAAATGGTAGATGGGCCAGCTGGCATCCTATCAGGGGCCAGATGACGCACCAACCCTCATTACAATGTGGCGGAATTTTTAATTAAAATACAGGAAAGACAAGTTTTAAGCACTTTATGTACAAAATAATGAGGAAACCAACCTGATTATTTCATGAAGCACATGAGCTGAGTCCAGATAAGGGTCATTTTAAGAAAAGAGGGACATAGAAAAGTCAGACAAGAATTTTGCAGGATTTTGTTTAGGTGATACAGTTGATAAGACAAGTAAAACGAGTTAGAAAATATAAAATGTTGAACCACAACGCTCTCTAGTGGCAGTTTTCTTCCCCTACATGCCCAATCTAGATCGGTAATCTGTCGGTTTCCCCTTGTCAGCTCGGTGACCTCTGGGATCGACTGTACAGGTTGGACAGTAAATCGTGCAACGATGGCAGCAGTTGAGGCTACACAACCTGCCCAGGTTGATATTTCCAAAACTAGCAGCGTGTCAGCTGAAGGATATGACAGGAAATGTATTTTCTGCAAGATTGTAAACAAAGAAATGGGCACGGAGCTTCTCCACAGTGTGAGAATATTTGAAATAATCAAATAATATTTGAGTGCCAAGATAGCTAATGTTAGCTAGCGTTAGCCTGCTGCCTTTGTAAACAGTTGTGTTTAGAAGAAGCTTGAGCCGCTTTTTGATGATGTTGCTAATGTTTGATTCTCGTTAAGGTGATTAGCTGTAGTTATCCATACAGTATTTTAACTGTCATATTTTTACTTAGTTCTATGGTTAACAATGTTGTAGACTTGCTTGGCAATTGTGTTGCATTGCTGGATGTGCCTCATGTTTTCATAGGGCAATAAACCTTTTTTTTCCACGGTAGCCATATTAATAGAGCAAACACAGGTGTTACCAATGATAATAATTAAAATCCTGTTCCATTCAGTGTAGCAGAGCCTTTCCAGTGAGCCAACATGCACAATAGCGGCACCTTGACTGTGTTTGACCTGAATGTCACGGAACTTCAATTAGTATCATAAGTAACATCTCCTACTGTTTCATGTCAAAATAGCTGCTGTATCTGAACCAGGCATGCATGTGTTTGTTTGGTCCTGTTTTAAGTTTACAGGGACCTTAAATAAACTCAGTTACATTTACTTCATTTGAAATATACTAGGTTCTGGAGCCTTGCAGTTATGTGACTAATTTGGTATCTAATTAACTAACAACAAAAAGGTGACACAAATATTTACAAAACAAGTTGCATGACGGGAAACACTACAGGGTTTACCCTTTTACCCTTCCAGTCCTGAAGCTCGTTTATTTATTTGGATTTGCTGACTTATTCATTTGTCTCTGCTGCAGGATGAGGAGATCTCTTGTTTCAGAGACATCAAACCTGGAGCTCCCCATCATTACCTGGTCGTCCCAACCAAACATGTTGGAAACTGCAAATCACTCAGTAAAGAACATGTGCCTTTGGGTGAGGTTTGCTTTATTACTGATGGTTGTGGGAATGGTTGCACTTTTAGAAAAATCATAGATGCTGCATGTTGCTGTTCTTAATTTATGCCAACTCACAATTTTAGTGACACTGCAATGCTAACTGATCCAGTGGATTGGAACTTGTGTCTTGTTTTAAATATTCAGCAACTGGGTAAAATGTAGTCTTGGAATGAAAAACAATTCAGAAAAAATCATATTTTTAATGACAAATTGTATTATATTTGAAAAGGAAAATTCTGTTTGTTTTGTTTGTACCCAGTGAAGAAGATGGTCGAGACAGGGAAGGAGATCCTCCAGAAGAACAATGTAACAGACCTCAGTGATGTCAGGTGGGCTATAGTCAGTGTCACATTTTGTGGCTCACAGCTCTTCACACTGATAGCGTGAAGAGTTACTACAAAGGGAACATGCCCAAACATTTTCAGCAAGGCAGGTTTTGTCACTTGATAAGATTAAACCCAGGTCAATGATCGGTTCAGTTTTCTTGTTTACAGATATTGACTAACACATCATTTCAAGGCGAATTGTCCCTTTAATAACATTTAATACTTCTAATCAGCATTACGCCTGTCTAGACAAAAACAAGAACAAGCAAACAATACACAGTGATGCCAGGTACTAATAAACATTATACTTATCAGTACTCATCACAGTATTTACTTTAATGCAGTGTTAACTATGAAGTGTACTTACCAAGTGGAACAGTGGCACTTTATCTAAGGGAAACAAGGATAGATAATTGTTAAATTGTTGTGTAATTGTTATTGACTAACTGATTATTTAACTTTGGTAACGTATCTGTTGCTTTGTTGATGTAACAGTAGGGCAGTATCCTTCCTGTAGAGCAATGAGACTCTGTGCAGTAAAGCCCTATTCTTTGTCTGCAGATTTGGTTTTCATTGGCCCCCGTTCTGTTCTGTCACACACCTGCACCTTCATGTCTTGGCACCTGCTAGTCAGATGAGCTTCATGTCCCGCCTCTTCTACAGACTCAACTCATATTGGTTTATCACGGTAAACCCCCTCTACATTATTTGTACTTTTTGTTTGCCTGTTTCACACTTAATTCACTTTACATGGAGTTAAGCTTAAAACAGAATGAGATAGTTTCTGTTTATGAGTTGTAAGAAATAATGCCAAATATTTTAGAAGGAGTAGACGTTTCTAACAATTTTATTAGAGCAATATGTTACTAGAGTCTTGCAGGTAGTAAGGTAGGCAGTCACTGAACTACAACTGTGTGTAATTTGTCAGAGTAGTGGGCTTTTTTTTCAGGCATGGCTTTACATCAACAGACAATTGACAGTTATAAAAAGTTAACTTACAGTGTAGGACATTGCTTGTCATTGTCAAAATATAATGTTGTGCTTGTCTTGCGCTCATGTAGATTTAGTGTACCTGCAGCCTGCAGACAAGCTCCCTGAGCTTCGAGTCTGTGGACGAGGGGACAAGGGGAAACAACTGGCTTCAACCATGTATTGTATATTTAATAGGGCTTCAATGCATTTAATATACTGTCTATGGCTCCAACTCACTAGTTGGACTGCAGTGTTCATTTCTGAATGCTGGGACATTACATATCACTCATTTAAGGATTAGAAAAAGCAAATGTATTGCTTTGATTACTTTGAAAGTTGCCATCAGGGTGACAAGAAAGCAAAATCATGCAGAAGTCCACTGCCAACTTACCATGTGAAAGTGGAAATGCAGAAAATGTATTTTCCCTTATCATTAAGTATTAATTTCTTCCATGCATCGTGGTTTAAAAGGGTAGAGACCATTGGCCTAATGATCAAAGAGCCCCAAGTGCATGAAAAGATACCGTGGTGATTTATTGGCTTAAATTTCATATATGTAACATAAAAGCCAGGCTTTGCCCCTTGCTACATTAGAGACTTAGAGCAGTAGAAGTAGTAGAAGTAACTGACCAGAGGACAATGCATTGTAGATCTGCATAGTCAAAACATGAATCTCATTTATTTCAGTAATTGTCTGAAAAACACTAACCCTGTGGTGCCACCATACTTTAGTTTATCCACGTGGAGTTTTAAGATCAGGTAGTGTTTCTGTCAATCTTATTTCTGTTCTGTCCACATTTGTTGATCTTTTGCAGGCAGACCAGCTGATTGAACTACTCACCTCTAAAGGAGAGACCAACTGATCACTTGTTTTGGAATCAGTTCTTACTTGATTGCGATGAAGTGGCTGAAATGATCACCTACTTGCAGTTGCAGATGTCATGTTGGATGCTACGCACTCTCATTAAGTTGCTGTCTGTTCGTCCAGAACTGGAGTATTTTAAACTGGTGACATAGTATTTGTAACAAGAGAACACTTATTTAGTATCCAGCCAAATCATGTGTCTTCTTCTTGAGACATGCCACACATGCTCTAGGATATAAGTAGACACCTTTTTTAATGTTTTTACAGAAGAACATAATTGGTTCTCCATTAATCTGCTATTATAAAATGTATTTACCTTATGGACCAAGTAACATACAGAGTGATTTGCATTATTAATCACCAAAGAAAATGTTGAAGGCAATCTTTGTTTATACTGAATGTCAAGGTAAGCTGAGTAGTATTAATATATATATCCAGAAATGACCAGTCATTTTCATTTTCATAATGTCACAGCCAGAAACCCATATATACTGTAATTCACAAACTTATTTGTTGACATGCAGGACTGCCTTAATGCATTGTAGATTTGATTTTAGGCATGTAATAGAAATGCATTTAGAGAAAAAATAATTAGATAATCCATATGGTGGACAGCTGTGTATACTGTGAGCTTCTCAGGTATGTGGAGTTCTCTTTACTGATGGGCATTTTGTGGTCCAGCTGACATGGGTCAAAGAATCTTCATTAACTATTTACAGGGTTACTCTAGAGGAAGCAACTAAGTGATCCTGTGACATGTAAAGAACACTCTTAACAAGCACTGAATTATAGTGGGGTATTTGTTAATACATGCTCATTTATATTTGATTTGATATTATGTGTCAAGATTGTGTTAAGATCTAAAATGTGAACTGACTGGTTGGTGCATGAGGTGAATAGTTATGCTATATACTGCTGTATATTAACAGACGTAAAGAAAGCAAATCATACTGTATGTACTGTACGAAAGTGTATGCACTTTAAGATTTAATTTACTGTAATTTAGAATAAATAATATATTGCTGCTCTTCCTCGTGTGTTTGTAATGTTGTGAGTCCAAGATATCAGTTTACACTCTCTCCCAGTCATTAGTTTAACTACACCAGTCAGTGCTAACAGTTCACAAAGCACCCACAGTAACACAGAAACAGAAACAGCACTGTTTTCTTTCTTACTTTATTAAAATACCATAAGCAGTACTTGCAAATTGATCAACACACTACTGCCTTATGATAAATGTATAAGTTTGCGTGTCCATTTCTTTTAATAGCAGCAGATGTTATGGCATGTATTGTGTAAGTGCATTGTTTACTGTGTAGTTCTTCCTCCTGTACAGCAGCCTTTTAAACTACTACATATCTCAGTGTGTGGTGCAGGTACACAGGGTTTCAAAGTGTAATTTCAAAGCACGCAAGCTAAGTTGGATCAAGTTCATCCTATAGCACCATATTGTCTGTCACAGGCAGCCTCATGTTCTCTTTGGCTTTGGTTCAGTCTCATTAACCACTCTGATGTTATTTCAGCAGCACACTTCTCCACATTCCTCTCACTTTCCCCACATTAAAAAAGCGAGTGAAGGAAACAATAAAAAGGATTTGTTCAGCTTAAACTGATACTGATATTAACTGTTAAATCTCCCCACTGTTCGACCAGGAGTGGTTAAGCACCGCAAGTGAAAACTAATAAATAATGTAAATTTACTAAATTACCCGCAACAACTACAGAGGTGGGCAATATTAGGGTGACACCCCCTTTAGCATATAGTCTGCATTACATCTACCATATCTTTGTTGTGAGACAAAATTTCAACCAGTATTTCTCTTTATATTTGTTTACATTTTTGATTTTATTCTCATTGACATGATTTTATTATTTATTGTCTGGTGAGTCAGCAGTTTAGGTAAAAATGGTTTGGCCTTTTTGGAGTACTATTACTTGCTTTGACATGTAAATGACTGCAATGACTACAATTTGTATTCTGAATAATATCTCAATATTTTTAGGCTGTTCCATCATATATATCTCAATATAAATTTTTTTTCTAAAATAACATGCTGTAAATTTTCAAGTAATGTAAGAATAAAGGAAAATAATGGAACAGCTAGAACAATCCACTCGCTGTAATGCAGCCTTTACAACCAGGAAAAACACTTATGCCATATCACAATACACTGATATCCCCCAAATATCTAAGATAATATTTAGTCTCATATCATGATATTGACAGAATATCGATGTTTTGCCCAGACCTACAGATGACTTATTTCATTGCTGACACATGCTGTTAACTGGCATTTCATGTGATATGACCCAGACAGCATTTGTAATTGTGATTTACTTATGTCAGTCCATTTCTTTTAGGTTTTTATATTAGATTTTCTACCTCCTGAATGCATTTTCTCTTTCTACAATATATTTAATGGGCGAGTGTTTTGACTTATCAGCTATAGAGATTTTTACTAGTGAAAGCAAGAAAAGGGGCTATTTTTGTCAATAAAAATTATATTATCTGACTACATTACAATTAGTGCAGTTCCCCTGGTAGTGGATTACTACAGTGATTGCTGCCATGAAGTAGCTCTAGACTTGCCACTGAGTGTACTGCATGTAACATGGATCAAGGCATATACACTAATTCAAGTTTGTGATCACTACAGCAGAGTGATAACTACATGGTCATCCTGCCCCTGCCACAGCATCTCCCCTTCAAAGTCCACCAGCCGCTGCTTCCTGGCTCGGAGAAGAATCCCCACCAGTTTATTAGAGATAGTCACGTAATGCTCAAACAGTTTCCCAAACTTTACAGTGATCACTTTCCCATCCCCGTCTTTGCCTCTGGGCTCTCCAATGTCCCTTATCACTTCACACAGCTCCTGAACCTCTCTGCTGATGTGTGTGTGAGCGTCCTTCCCCCGCTGCTCTGTCATGGAGCCCTGCAGGGGCCTCCCGTAGTCGTCCTGCCCCCGCTGAGGGACCACCACGCTGGGCCTGGTGTCATGACTGAAGGGGTTGTTCTTCTGGTACTCCTGGTGCTCCTTGGACCACTTTTGCCAGTTCTCCTTCAAGCCTTTAACAGAAGCGATGCACACTGCAGTGTCGTCACTAAACTGAGCAGGAGCCGGGACGTCATCTTCAGTTTCCATGGCGGTGGAGCTTTGGCTGTTCGTCCCCATCGCTGGCTCTGCTGAGGAGAACATTGCATAGCTTTAATTGACCATTTATGCATAGGAATAGAATGTTGTACTCACTGAATTTCATCCCTTTACTATTTTATTGCCTGATTATTTAAAAGAAAATGACAACTTAAAATCATCTAAATAATCCGAAAAATAATTGTTGTACTTTGGCCTGTTTTGTGATTCAGCTGTATAGATCTGTATATGCATGAATGAATGTAAGGCCTGATCCAATATTGATATATCAGCCAATATTCTTATTATAATATACATAATATATAGATAAACACACGCAGGATATTTTACAGTTAAATAATTGTATTGTCAGTGTTATCATGTAAAGATCACACTGAATATGACTGCAAAAAGACCAAACAAAGAATTTATTTTTTGTACCGCATTAGGTCTTTGATGGTGAGTAAGTGTAATACTACATGGTACAAGTGTTTGTTCACTAGTTACATTTTCTACAGAAGTTGGCCTTCACTTGGTGGAGCAGTTTTGTCTTCAACTTCTGTAGAAAATGTATTAATCAGCCTACAGTAATATATAATATATATATATACATATACATATATATATATATATATATATATTTATATACATATATATATATATATATATATATATATATATATATATATATATATATATATATATATATATATATATATATATATGTATATATCTTTTTTTTATATTTA
>JAJHUR010137321.1:86436-108239 GCA_027495735.1 Lutjanus campechanus | reverse complement strand
CATCATGGTGTCCACTATCTACATTTTCAAAGTCCCCAGGAAACAAGAAAAACCTCTGAGCTGCAACTTACATGCTAAAAACAGCAAATTAGCACCTTGGATGCTAACAGTATGAGCATACACAAGCTAGCAGGTTCTTTTGCAGTGATGTATTCATTTTAATGACTGATGTGCAAATATTCCACCAAATCAAGCTCCTCCTTGACACTATTTTGCAGCAGCACCGTTGCTGCATCCTGGGATCACCACCGCCAACACGTTTATGATGATTTAAAGAAATGCAAACACAGCAGGATGTTTTTTTCCCCCTATAGCAGAATGTGCATATGTGGAGCCAGACCTTTCTCCAGCACTGAGCTCTGTGGAGAGACGTCTGGTTATGCGAAACTAGAACAACCAGCCCACAAATTACACCAAAATGCAGTAGAGTGTTAAACTTGATGCGTTGGCGATATTGTTTATATGACATTCATGCCAATAAAGCTTGTCGAATTGAATTGAAATTGACTCTCTTAGTTTTTTTTATTGCAAGACTATTTTGGTACAAACATTTACCCACCACTTTGGCAGACAGCCTTCAAAGATTTATTTGCCAAACGAAAAATCTACCTACATTATTTCCTGCCTGGCGGGTGTTCATTTCATATCTCAAACAGCAAAATAAAACTCTAATATAGTAAATATTGAGTGTTACAAACCTGAAAACTGTGACTGCTGGGAAACTTAATGATCGTCCATTCCCACATTTCCATCTGTGGTTGTGTGGAGTTTCTCCACACCTCTGTGCTCTGATCCAGAGTCTGAAGCAACACCTGAAGATCTCCATGTTTTGCCCCAACATGAAAGTAAAAACTCATCTGTAGGGTGATAGTGCAAAGAAGACATCACCAGTTGTCATCATGTGGTTGTTGATCATTTTGTTTGCATGCCAAAGTCAGACAGAGGATTCAGTTACCTGACACGTCTGATTGGGCAGGAAGACGGGACTGATCAGGTCTGCTGTGGTTCTGTTTCCTCTGACAGGTAACAGGGACAGGAAATGTGCTACAGGAGAAACAGAAGTGTGGAAAAATGTTTAAATAAAACAGAGAAATATATTTACAGTATGTTGCTTTAATGTGAGATATTCCTACCTGATGTGTTGTTGTTGTGGTCGTGTTTGAGTCCCGGGACCTCAGTGGTTCTGGTCCATCTAGAAGGAGTCTCAGAGTTCTGGACCAAGTCACAGATTCTCTCCTCAAAGTCACACCTTTGATATCTGGAGCCTTCAACAGAAAACACCCTTCACTTCACATTCTTATTTGGCTTTATGGCCAAATGTGCAACCAGGGACCATAAAGCATCAATGTTAATGCTTCGGAGGTATGCCAGACAGGATTACTTTATATTTTAAGATATATAGAGGTTTGAATATCTTCACTTCTATTTTAATTAACTTGCCCTTTTTGGCTGCCATGGTTTTTGGGTATGCTATATTAGAAATTGTGCACATTAATTATGCTTTTAGTATGCATCCAAGACACTATTAAACAATTACTGCCCTTCAGAACAGTTTATTGTTGTTACTGTAAGAAATGCTACCAATTACAAATATGTTTATAATGGTTGTTAAAGGCTAGATTTGAATTTTACTTAAATATTCACTTACATAATTTTCCTGCATGCTTGTATTTTATATCAACCTCTCTCAGGAGACTATCCCCCTTCTTGCTGCTGTTACACTGCAAATTTTCCTGCTGTGGGATTTATAAATAACTACTTTATTTCATCTTATTCACACTCAAGCACAAACAACATTTCATAGCACAGATTCCTACAGATGTGACACATGTATGTACACACTGCATTTCCCTGCACTGCACATGCATTGCATATTTGTGACCATAAAATCCTTGAACTACAGAACTATTAACTATTAGCATCAAGTTTACACTTTAGGCTTTTGTAAACTTCAAAACCAACAATCATGTGAGAAAAAGCCCAAAATAGTTTACCCCATAACGTTAAGATTAAAGTTGTAGAGATTTTGCAATCATGTCATTTCATCAATCAATCATTTTTGTAATCAGACACGGTAATCTTACTCAGCTAAACTGAACTAAACTAAACTCAAAATAATGAGTTCATTTAGTCAGGTTTTCACTTTAAAGACCAAGTATGAGACAGACTGTAGCACTACCACATAAAGGCACAAAAGTATTGATAATAAAAATTAATTTATAAGTCTCAGGAACTCGTTGAATTTGAGGTCACTCCAGCCATACACTAGCTTTCACCTACGCTTGCTTTTTTATTCTGTTTTTCTTTTGTTGTAATTCTTTTCTTTTTTCTTTCTTTCCTTTTTTAAACTCTACATTGCTTATTTATGTGACCATAAAAACTTTGATGTCTTAAATCCTTAAACTACTAAACTATTAACTATAGCTTCAAAATCTACCCTCTGGCTTTTGTACAAAAAGTCCAAGATGGTGTGGGGTTTTTTTGTTTTTTTTACCATAAAGAAAAAGAAAATAGTGTAGCTCCAAAGGTGAAAAGGATATCTCCTGTTAGTTTTGTGACAGAAATTGACCAATGCTGGGACCTTAAGTGTATAAAGCAATTAAACATGACTCATTAATCATTAATGATTTTGTAAATAATTTATTTAGATTATTTGCGTGATGCAAGTACTGTGTAAATAATGTATAACATAATTTAATGACTAAAAAGGATTAAAAAGGTCCTTTTCCATGATGGTTATTAGCAAATAGAGGGAAATAAACAAAAATGAGCTCAAGGAAGTGAAGCTGCTAATTAAAAAAAAACATATTGTCATTTCAACTGGAAATGGGCTTAATGAGTTTTCGCCTTTTCTCTGTCGGCTTTCACTTGCACATTTACACAGCCAATGGGCAGCACTGTAAAATATCTGTAACATTTATTTTAACTGGTTACTGTCTGTTCTTCTCGAACATGCTCAGTACATTTTAAAATCTCTTGTTATAATCCAGGTTCAGATTATTACACAGCATGTTTCGCTGCTTTACTCACAGTCCTCCTCGTCGCTGCCATCTCCACAGTCGTCAGTGAAGTCACACAGACAGTCCCCGGGCACACATAACCCCTGAGAGCAGGTAAACTCCTGATCTGAACAGGCTCCGTCACACACAGGAGCAAACACCAGAGAGGAGGCCAACAGCAGCCACACCGAGCCCAGCAGCAACGTCATCAGCCTGGTTATTGTTTGTCCTTTAACTAGAACGCCTTCTCTTCACCTCCACGTAAAGCATTTTGTTGTTAGGACAGGAGGAGGAACTTCAGTCGAGGCAGAGATTTTCTTCACCGTGTGCGGTTTAACCTCCTCGAATCTCAGTTTGTAACTGTTCAAGTAAGCGTGTTGTAAAGGGTAATAAATGGCTTTTATGGCTGTTACTCAATAAGGTCACTTTGCTGGTTCCTGTGTTGCTGTATTTAACATGAACGCATGTCATTACAGGAGAAAAGAAAGGAAAACAACTCTCAGAGGGACATTTTGGTGCTGCTATCTTCTATCTATATCTTAAAATTAAGTCATAGAAAAATTAAAATAAACAAAACCTGCATGAAGGTTTTAACGGTGTCCAAGCAGGTTGCAAAAAAGACATTTTTAGATCAGAAGACTAGACACTGAGAGATAATTGCCAAACCTAATGTTACAACATTTCTTTTAGTGTCATTATACATGGCAGAGTAGTGGAGGAAATTCACAATCCACCTGCTACCACCACATTGTCCTCTTACGGACTTGAACTTGTGATCTTATGGTTAAAGGACTTGTCTTCAGACCACTAGACCATCAGGACAACTAAACTGTTGTTGACATGATCTGACACTCAGTTCTGCATACAAGTCAACATGAGTAAATAATTTAATGATCTCCAACACTTGAGCATGATCAAATATTCTGCTGGTGATCAGTGGATTATAGTGATTTTGTAAAATTATGAGTTCGGTTTCTTATGGCCTGAGGAGGAGAGAAAGAGTTTCACATGGAACATCCACCGAAACAGACTGAGGCCTAAATGAACCAGGTGCAGATACTTTCCTGGCGCCCTCTCTGCCCTCTGGTATTTGCAACCCACCTGCCAATTTTGATGAGTTTACATCTTATAGTTTTTGCTGCACAAACACTTTTCACGGAGGAAAAATAACAAGAAGAAAGAAAGAACAAAAGAATCATTAGAACAAAAACAATAGGAGTCTGCAGCAAATGAACAGGTCAGGCTTCTGCAGAGGCTTGATGATGAGCTGATCATCTGAATCAGGTGTGTTGGAGCAGAGAAACATCTAAAACATGCAGGCCACTGGAACCTGAGGACCAGGATTGGGAAATGTTGACCTAAACAGCAAGTATTTACATTCTTATCCTTGAGGACAAAGGATAAGATGTCAGGAGGAAACTGTGAAGAGTCTGTAAACAGCCCACTGTTTTCAAGATAAACCACGTTAACTCTCACTAATTACAAGATAGTGGACTGAACGTATAACAAAGAAGAGAAGAGGTGAGGTTGGGAATATGATCTGCAATAGTGGGATCATTAACAGGCCTCAGCCCCACTTTACAGTGAGACATAATTTCATTTCACAGCAATCAATAAAGACAGGGCCTTAAAACAGACAAGCAGCAAGCCAGTACAAGAGCTGGTGCAGTTCAAATGAAATCAACCTTGAGAGAAAAGGCGAGCTCGACAGCTCCATGGGGGACGAGGGACCAATGGAACAAGGGAAAGATCACGTCTGTATCGACCTCCATTGGCAGTGGTAGCGAGAGCGTAGAGTGCAGCTGGCAGCAGCGTGTTGAGACGCCGCCACATGTAGCGCAGAGGGCCACAGGTTGACGTGTGTCCTGTTGAGCTGTTGTTTCTGAATACCAAACCTCAATCAGTCATTTTTAATAACAGCGTCAGGATCAAAAATCTGTGCGGGGAAAAGGAGATCTGAGGTCAGGATGATAACAGACTAATCATCTCATTACAATTTTAACTATTTTAACAGAAAGTTACAAGAGAACCAAATAACACTGTGGTCAATCTGGTGACTCAGCCGCAATTAGCTGATCTTAACAAAGGGGAGTCATTAACATCTGCCAGCAAAAAGTCGAGCCAACGGAGCAGCACAAAGCTGGCTTCATTGTTCAGTAAATAAAGCTGGAGTCCATTAAAAATAATTATTTTTATCCAGGCACATAATATTCGGTGCAGCGGGATATAAAAGCGCTGTAATGCTGATACTGCTGGATTAAAGTTCAAAAGAATATTCTGAATATTTTGTTCAGTAAACCTAGAAGAGGTTGTTGAAAAAAGAACAAGACTAATCCTACATTCAAATGGTGTCAGAATAATGGGAAAAATTAGCTCCTGTGAAGAAAAATTCACATGAACGCTGCCTCAAGTGGGAACAAACTGTTTAGTTTATAACTTTCTGATTAATCCATGTACTACATATCAATTTTTTGTTCACATGTAATGGTATTAAGTTAGAAATGTTACTTGCTGTGCATGTATAATGACCTAGATGAGTTATTTACTAAAAGACAAGTAGCATTAACACTGATAACAAGTCAGGTGAAGCCATATTATAGTTGTTTTCAGGAAATGTACTGGTGCAGCAACAAGTCTGGGCCAAAATCCTTTCATGTAATATGAAGCTTCAAACTGTTTGAGCATGCTTGTATAGCTACATGAATCTTAACTGTGAAGTTAGTTTCAGTTAACCCATCATGCAGATGTTAACAACCCTTTGAAGTATCTGTGCTGTTGCCATTAATCAGTCTACTATCGCCAAATCGTATTTTAAATTCTGGTGAAATGTGGCACTTTACAACATGCATTACAAACATTGCACATTAACCTGCAAAACATGATAACAACTCACTAAATGCTTCACCTTTTCAGACCCAAAAGGTTCAGCGTCTGCAGGTTAACAACATTGTTTACACAAAGCTGATGTTAGCTGCCAGTCTCGCACCCAGTGTGGCTAACATTAGCAGTGCTAGCAGCAGCAGCTGCTCTGCTTGCAAGTTAATGTCCATGTCTGTGCTTAATGTGCTGACACTTTGCTCCAGTCGAGTGGTTATATATCAGTTTATTCTAACACAGCCAACATTCAACCTTATTTCCATTTTTCTATATCAAAACACTGCCGAACTGCTCTGGTTTTACAAGCTGTCATCTGTCCGACTTTACTGATTAAAAACATCCGGGGTTGCAAGGGCCGTTGGGAATTCGTGCTGGGCGACAGGTGCTGCCGTCTGATGGGGCTGCAGCTCCAACTAGTGGCAGGTGGCTGCATAACACCTTAGAGGCAACAGTTAACTGGCGCTGTATAAAATATTGACAAAAAGGTTAACTGACTAGGATTTCTTGTGCCAACTATCGAGGATGGTAACATTTAATTGTATAGTTGACTAATTGTGTACATCCCCTTGAAATCTGCCAGTTACTTTCATATTTTACCAGCATTTGGTGCTAATTTATCGCCCTGGTTTTTCAGGTTACTGTGCTAGCATTTTGTTCTGTAGCAAAACGCTGGCTAACTGGCAGGCTAACGATTGATGTAGGTTAGCTAGCTGCATTATTTTTTCCCCAAGACTATTCTGCCTAGTCCTACCCTACCGCACTGTGATTGGATAGTTCTTGTTGTCTTGACAACATGTTTGTGTAACTGCAAGACAGTCTTTCTACTGTTGTGAAAGGGTCTATTTTAACCACAAACCGTGATCTTTTCCTAAAACTGCCCAAGTAGTTTTGTGCCTAAACTTACCAAACTGCCACTGACAACTGACCATAAGAAAACTAAGAAAGGTCAGCAGTCACATTTAGCAGCATAGAGGACACAAAGCCCTTGTGTTTGCAAAATTTCATGGCAATCCAATAGTTTTTGAGAGAATCAAACGGTCATCTAGACACTGCAGTCTACGCCAATGCCACAGCTAAAAACACACTTCATGTATTTCCTCCCTCTTCTGTCTTATGAATTCTTAACAACTCTTGTGATTTAATTCACCTTCATGAACGAAACAGAGGTCAAAGGAAAGCAGCACTTTAAGTGACTCAAACAAGACAAATTTATCATTTATGTCCCCGACACCGGGCTGACCAGTATGTCCATTTATCAAAGATTTGATCTAATTTGTTTCGCACACATACTCTTGTACATAGTAAAACAAAACCGTGATTAAATCCTGCTGCCGTTTCTAACCAGACTGATTGTTTCTGACCTCAGATTTCTGCCTTCGTGTTGAAGTTTCATCTGAGTAATGGTGAGAGGGAGGTTACCTTCACACACTTGACTTGATATCCTGCAGTGGAAAAATTGAGTTAAAAATCCCATTATCTCAAAAGTTAAAAAAAAAAAAACAGTACTCAGGGATTGTGCTGAATAGAAAACCACAGCGTACAAAGAAATTCTGCCTGGTGCCATGTTTTTTAATGATGAGCTGAAACAAATCAGGTTATGCCCTTCTATAGCAAAGACACAGACAGTCAAAAAAGTAGAAACAATGAATGAAATCTTAATGAAGTACAGACTTTACGTTCCCAGACATATTTTCATTCAGCATCAGTGGGAAAGCTGTTGAAGATTCTGTGTGACTGCAGTTTTATAGGAAATGTGGCTCCAGCAGACAAAAAAAGAAGAACAAGTTAAGTTGTGTTGCCTCATCATTTGTCTTCATAATCGCTTTTTTTCCTACCCTGCCGCCTTTCGGCAGTTTGTTAATTACAACATATTGACAGCGAAGAACATTTGCATTGCATTTTGAATGCAGCCAATCTGCTTCAAGAAGATTACTCGAGCTGTGGCAGTGTGCAGCACCTGCTAATTCTCCTCCAACCTGAGATCCAGTGATTCACTGCTGAGTGGAGTCATCATAACAGCTGGGGTTTAATCTTAACGGTGTACCTGTAGGAAAAAGCTTCACTCAGCACCTCCAATCAACGCAGTGCGAGCAGGAAGTGCCTGCGGTGCACTGTGACTTCTGATTGTGCACAAAGCGGCCAACGAAGTGTTGACAAATGAGCCATGTATGAGGACTGGGACAAGAACCCAGACTGCTTTAAACATCTTGTCCTGTCACAATGCTGCCACCTGCCAGTGCATACCAAAATACCAGAACCAGCAGGAAACCAGTTAGGGTTTTTGTTGTTTTTTTTTTAAATATAAGGAGCACGTCATCAATCATGCTTTTCATCTGACGCCCCTGCAGGACACCAGCTTTTATTTTTGAAAGCAGACTTCAACAACACTGAGACAGTGGAGCAAGTATTGAGATCATTTCCCTCAGTAAAAGTAGCAATACTGTAATATACTCCATTATGTGCAAGAGAAAGTCATGCATTAAAAATGAACTTAAATATAAATACTATGAGAAAAATGTAAGAGCCAAAAGTAAAAGAAGTTAAAGTACATATGATGCAGAAAAATGGTCCTGTGACTGTTAAGGTGTATTGAATAACAGAGAAATTACACTTTCCATATTTCTGTACTTACCTCTCTATAACTCCTGGTGGCACTGTACGAGCTACAATGCTAATGTTGCTAACAGTACATTTCAGCACTTCAGACTCAACCTGTGCTACCTGGTTGCTGAATCTCCATGTTTAATTCACCAAGCAAATATATTTTTAAAAAGAAATCTCATCGCCATGTCAGGCCCATTTGTTATTGTACATTTCTGGAAATTCAGAAACTCTGTGCTCCAATAACAGTTGAGCGAGCTCTGTAAAATTTTCTCCTTTTTCTGTTAATGGGACATAATGGGATGGGTTAAATGCATAGACTGAGTCTGATTGTATTATTGTACTTTTTATGGTTGTATTTGTCACAATAAAGTTGACCTTTACCTTTTTGTTGCAAATCTTAAAGCAATCTGTAAAGTAACAAAAGCTGTCAAATAAATGTAGTGAAATGTAAAAAGTATGAGTTCCCTCTGAAATCCAGCAGAGCATTACATGAAAATATTCAAGTAAAGTGCAAGTACCTCAAATCTGTATAGTATTTGCAATGAAGCATTGAATCTTCTCTCACAATAACTGACCTAATTAGTAATTGACTTATTGTGGTTAACTTAATTCTAATCAGTTTAACAGACTCTGTAAATGTATCAGATTATGATAAAGTCTTTGGAGAGCAAAGAACGTGTCCTTCTCCCTCTGGTCATTAACCCTCAGAGTAAATCACCTGAGTAATTACTGATTAATGACTAAGAGAGAGTTTCATTAGACAGGAGGAGAGGACTTTTTTTTTAAAATGACAATCCAAAATGATCCTGAAGATAAAAATCTGGCCTGATTTAACAGGAATGTCTTCCACTATAAATTTTTACCTTTAAACTGTCGTCACAAAACATTAAACTGACACTTCACTCTCAGCGTTTTCTTCCTCGTCATGAAAGGTGTGAACCTACAGATGAGAGTTAAAAATGAATTTGACTACCTTTTTGATATTCAAGTGCCGCAGCTTATAAATTATAAGGAGAAAATGGAAGAATCCTTGACCATGACAGCCCTGTATGTGTGTGTGAATAATGAGCTGACGTCAGGGCATGAATCATGCAGCATTTTCTGTATCCGAAGCATTTACATGCATTTAACGTCAGAGCAGAGAGGTATTGAGTGTGTGTAGCTGAGGGTCAACACGTATAGGTGACTTTATCCTGCTCAACACAAGCCATTTCTTAAATGACAGCTGCTGCATGTGGGACTGCTGCTACACATGATCAACAAGACGGATATGAAATCATAAATGCTGCTGTAATAGAGCAAAAAGTCAAGGTTTATATGAGGCAACAAACCATGTCTGCGGTTCACGGTGACAGTTGATTGATGTGGACTCACAGCTGCTGTGTTGAACTCATGTTTATCTTGTCAATCACGCAAGTGACGTCGGAGCTTCAGCTTTCTCAGGCCTGTGATGGTTTTTAAAAAGCTGTCTTCTTAGTTGAACTGCTCTCTAGCACAGAGATAAAACTTGAAAAATAAAAATTTCATATAGAAGATGTCATGTTCTGCTCCAGGATTATAGGGATGGTACAAACCTCAAGACATGTCTCAATAAATGATGATGTTTTCCTGAGAAATTGTTGTTCCACTCCTGTTCACGCTCATCCTTGACAACATAATAATGATCCACATGCTGTATACCTCTCTTTGATTGCAGTAATTCAAAGCAGCCTTGGTGCGATAAAAGAAAAAAAAATGTTTCAAACTTTTTCTGCAACTTAATTATAACAAAACAGACTATTTTTTCTTGGCCTAGATACTGTTTTGCACAATTACCCACAACTAATTAGCCATATTGAACAGAATGTTAAACATGCTGTGAAAAGAAAAAAAATTATTTCAGCCTGAATTTCAAGCTGTTTCACTTTAACCGAGGAAAACAGTAAACACAGAGCCTCTTCTGCAGCTAAAACATGTTGACAATGTCACATATGCCTTTATCATGAAGCCGCAATATGTGTGTGCATGTGTCATCAGGACAAATATTGTCCTGGAGACCCCCACCATGGCAGGAAGGAGTTCTGAGTACTTTGGCAGGTGCTGGTGTGTAGCTGAGATCAAAATGAAGGGTGATCCCATCGCAGGATGGTCTCTACTTTTACTTTTTGTTTGTTTGTTCACAATTTTACATATAGAGGACATGCACTGATGTCACTTTCCCACCAGGACACGTCCTCTCTGTCAGACTGAGTGGCAAAACATCCTGCAACATGGATGTCTTTAGTACAGAAATGATTGATTATATGCATAAATTAAAGACAGTTGGATTCGACAGTGATCTTTAGAACTTTAGAAAAAGTGGTCCGTGGGTGTTAACATTTGGCCAGGAATCGAGTTTCTTGACATTTATATGTACCTAAGTTTAACGCTGGGGAAATAAATGAAGTAAAGAATGCATACAGAAGTGGTGGCCCGGTCGTAACGTTACTTCAAGGTGGCATTTGTTGACAGAATTAAAGTGACGAGGACACCAAAATACATTGTGGTTGAACGTGGACAGGTCTGTACGGATATTTTTATTTTATTAGTACAGTCATTTGCACAATAGCTCTCTCTAATTTTAATAGTGCTTTTGTGGCATTCAGTGATTTATACTCCTACTTCTAACGGCATTCAGGGCAGATTGATGTCACCTGTATCTAATGGACTCATAACAGCACAGTAGTTAGTTTAGTTAGCTAGTTTTCACTTTATTTCTTTTTGAAATCACTTTGTAACTGCTGTTACATTTATAGAGACTTATCTTTTCACAGATATAGAATCATCTTGTTACATCTCAGCTTTGTTGGTGCACTAACTTGACTGATTCGATGCAGATATGCAGGAATTGAGCATACCATTACAGCATTTTATACCTACAGCTGGGTCTTAAACTACTTCTGTTTTTACCACTGGCAGTAGACTGCAATTCTGCTCACCCAGAACACAGTTTAGACAAAACATGTCAAAATGTCTCAGCACCATTAAATCTGTCTTTGCTCCACTGGTTTGGATGATTTGGGTGATGCACTCTGCGCAGGCAGGAAAAGTCTGAGGAGGGTGAGGAGTTCAAAAGGTGCAGGGCTTCTGGTAGGACATTCCCTGTTGCATGTGAGGTTCACGGGGAACAGGTTCAAGGAGTTTCCGACAGATTCTGGCAGAGAGAGTGCTTCCTCCTCTGAGGAGGAGTTGCTTTTAACTTGTCAAAGTCAATATATCACTTTTCTTATACCAGATCATTGCAAGGGCACCGAGTTAGATGAAACAGGAGGATAGTTCTAACATGAGGCTGGAATTTCTCTAGTTTTACTCGATATTTTTAAAGGTTACAATGAATATTCTCACTGTCTTACAAAATCCTCAGTCAACTTCACTAGGTTGCAAGAGAACTAAAAACAACTGTCTCTGCAAAAATAATTTATATCCTTCACTTTATTTCCTTCAAATGATTCAGATTCCTGAATCATACAAAGTCCTCTGCCAGACCAGACCAGCTAACACATGATGTCATTTCAGTCTCATCCACTAATATACTGTATGTGTCATTTCCTGCTATTTGCAGGGGAAGTGAATATAATTTTAGTGACGTACTGTGAAGGCAGTGGTTTACTTAACAGTCATAATGGTGGTACTTGGAGAGCCTAGTATTATCTGAGGTGGTACACGGTGTAAAAACCTTGAGAAACACTGTTCTGCTACATGGGTTTTAGATTATTAAAAGAGGGAGAAAGTGGAGAACTATTTTTGCTTCTTTTCTTCAAGAAACAAACAACTACAACAAGGAAGAAAGAAGAAAGTGACATTTAGCGCCATTTTCCATCTAGTTTGTGATTTGACATTTAGAGCCAAGCGTGGAAAGCTTAAAATGTGACATGAAAGCTATCATCCATTTTCAGTCAGTACTTACAGCTTTTTCTTTAGAAAGGAAATGCATACTTAAATGCAATGCAAATTTAAAGGGATAGTTCACCCAAAAATGAAAATTCAGTCATTATTGACACTTTTTAGTCCACAAAACACCGCTGCTGCAGAATCTCCCAAACAAGTGAATCCAGAATTCAAACGGAAAAAACAACCGAAAAAAAGATACATAACCAGCCTCCATACTGCTCGTCTGGTGTAATATAGGTCTCCTAAAACCCTGACATGCCGTTCACTTGCATGCGTACACTGTCACACCACACACACACACAGTTCAGATGGTGTGCACGAACATGTGAATGTGACTTCAAGCTAAAGATCTACAGAGGGCATGAGGAGAATTTTCATTTTTGGGTGAACTATCCCTTTAACAACTTTTTTTTAAATCAGTGAGTAAGATGCAGTAATTCTGTTTGGAAACAGAAAGGTTAAACACTTGCTCTACAGCACTATTATTTCCAGTTTTTCCTGGAGTGCAAGTGAACTATTACACACAGCTAACACCTGAAACCAAAGGGCAAATAGATGAGAAATTTGTTCTTTATCAGCCCAAAAGTAATTTCAAGGAAGTAGGAGAGCTGCTGCTGAAGAATTAAACATCTATCGTCGCTGTCGGGTGGAAACCTCTCCTCATTTTGTCACTTTTATTTATTTATTTCTTCATTAATCAATGCAGTTGGCACCCTTTATGTCTGTGTGTGGGTTTTTAGAAATATTTAAACAACAAAAAGTATTAAAAGGAGCTACCAAACCTGACAAAGCAGCATTAAATTATTTTTAAAAAGCCATTTAATTTCCTCAAAAGTAATGGTTTTAGTCATACAAGGTGAATTCTGTTATACTGAGAGGCTTAAAGTAAAGATGACGTCCTGTGCGACCCACTGTCTGATACAGGCATCTTATATACTGGTTGTATGTGTGATGGAAGTGTAGTGGGGGTTGGGCAGGTCATGGTTCAGCAATGAAGCATCCTTGTAAAATGCTAATCAATCTGCAGAATACATAAGAAGACAAGCTTAAACTGACACTTATATGACAGGGGAAATGTCATGAGAGTGGTGGATGCACAACACATCAAGGAAATTGAATTTTTTCTGTTAATTAATCAGCCAGTGGTCAGGTGAACATCAGTTTTAATAGGAATAAATCATTCTAATTCTGACTGACTGGTTTGGGGAAAGTGTATCAGGAAGATACTGAATCCCTGATTGTGGATATTTGTATTTAAGGATTAAAAGACTGCAGGACGAATTGCACGTCAAATTAAATTAGACCAGATAAGCAACAAAAGCAGCAACACAAAAGGGAGCAGAAGGTTATTGGCCCATCATATCTCTCTAGTCGCAGCTGGATAGTTATTGATAAAATGCAGGCATGAGTCAGTCAATGCTTCATTTACTTGCACACAATCCAGAATGGTCAGCAATATTTTTTTATTTTTTTTTTGAATGTTTTCAAGAGGCTCCAATCTCATGTACATATGTTTTGGAGGCGTTGTTGGACCAGAAGCAAGCAACTAAACAATAAAAGGTGTTTTCCTTCCTCTCCGGTCTATTGTACAAGAGCCCGAGGCGCCCAATCTGCCAGTCCGTCGAGCATATGGTGGTTATTTCACCAATTTTCGTACAACAAATCGGTTTGGTCTCCATTCAAAATACATTTAATTCCAACAGATTCCGCACTATATGAAGGTGAAAGCAATCTAGAAACTCATCTTGCGTGATAAGCTGCACATTTAACAGTCTCAGTATGTGTGAAAATAACAAGGCGTACGTACAGTATGTACTAGATTTATAATAGAAGTGATGAAAAAAGTCTGAGAGATAACATAATGGCGGTGTGACTGAATCCAAGAAAGAATAAATCACTTTTTGCAGAAGACATTTTGACATAAAAACTACAGCTGTATGAGATACAGTTGATTAAAGATGAATTCCACTAAGTTTCAGTTTCAGTTTGTGCTTTTATTGTAAACCACTGGGACATTTACAGAACAGAATGTAAATGGCCGACAACATGGATCATAATCATATACAGTTGAAATAAGAGTTGGTTCTCTTCCATGGAGGCCGCTTAGCAGCCCAGAACCGACAAACCAAGCAACGGCTCTTGAGAGAGCCTTTTGTGTTTTTCACCAGGTCAGCGTCAGCGTTCTGTACTTTTGAATTCTTAATAATTTGCGAAATTTTTCTACAGAAGCCCTCTGGAGTTTGTACATTATTTGCATCTTTGAGTGAATTTTTTAATTGTGCAAAAATAAAAGCTAAACTAAACTAAAACTAAGGGGAAGGTGGGGTAAGGGTTATTCAGTTGGTTGCAGTCTACAACCTCATTGCCATGCCATAGCGGCTCTGTGAGGTTGTATATCTGGGCGAGCTAAAATCACCATGCTAACATGTTTAGAACCCAAATATGCTGTTGTAATTCAGTAAAATGTTGTCCAGTGTTCACCATCATATTGTAGTGTGCCAGAATGTTTTATTTGCTAATTATCAATAATGGAAAGTTGAGCTGAAGGTGATGGGAATGTCATAAAAGTATTTAGTCATAAAACAAAAAAACGTTTTATTTCAGTAAAAGCCTAAAGAGTCCACCTGATGGTGGAGAAGTGATTAATTTTCTTCATGGAAATCTGTGCAATGGTTGTTAAGTTAGAGTTTCATTCTGGACCAAAATGGAAGACAGACTAATGGGCCTGATGCAACTGACGCACCTCATAATTAATTTTCAATGTCACATCTGTGATCAAGCAAATACCAACAGGCAACTGTTTTTTACTCCTCAAGTAGCCTTGATTGAACGTTATCTGTGCACTCTTTTTGTTATAAGTATTATTATGGTGGTAAAATGATTGTAGTTTTTTCTGTGATCACTTTCCTGTTAACCAAGCTAGCTAGTTTGTGCCTCTGTGTATTAGCATCACATTCAGCAGTGGTATGCTGGTTTCTTTGTGAGATAAAGTCCCATTATTGTTTGAAAAAGCACTTTCTGCTGTTCTGAATATATTCACAGGATCTACAAAGAGTCTTTTGACCATCGGGGTTAAAAAATATTCCATCAACTGCACAACAAAAAAGCCTTTTATCCCGTTTCTCCCTTGTGAGACGAGTCTTCGAAACAGCAAAAGTGGTTTTCAACAACCTGATGGGTTTTTGAAACATCCATTTATCTCGGAGAAACTGATGCTTCCCACTGTGATTTTAATGTAGTGATAATACATGAGAGGCATACACAACCATTGTGCTAGCTTTCTGAGGCTAATTTTGCAGCTAACATTCTAAATAATTGATAGTTTACTGTTGGATGAACTGTATGCTACAGATGTATTCTCTTTATTTTAACTCTTATGTACTCTGTGTGCATGTTTTAAACATTAATGCAGCTAAATTTGACAGTTTTCTTGTTGCTGTAGGCTACGAGCGAATTCACTTTGGTCTGACTCTTGTTTGTGTTATCTTATCGTTTTCTACTTTTCTATATCATTAAGTTTGTTGTCCAGCACTATTTTCACAGTTTCACAATTTCTTTCAGTTAATACTTCAACTAACTAACTACTTCAACTTTTAGGCCTATATGAAGTGTGCTTAATGCTAATTGTGGATCTACATGCATAGTGAGGGGTAAAAAAAGCCTACTTGCCCTCCTTTGTCAATAAATAAAGACATTTTACTACAAGCAGTTCCAGTTTCACCTCTAATGAATATCTTACTTGAAATATATACACTCACCGGCCACTTCATTAGGTACACCTGTTCAACTGCTCAATAACGCAAATATCTAATCAACCACACACATGGCAGCAACTCAATACATTTAGGTATGAAGACATGGTCAAGACGACCTACTGAAGTTCAACCCGAACATCTGAATGGGGAAGAAATGTGATTGAAGTGACTTTGAGCGTGGCGTGGTTGTTGGTGCCAGATGGACTGCACTGAGTGTTTCTGAAACTGCTGATCTACGAGGATTATATCCAGTGAGCGGCAGTTCTCTGCCTTCTTGATGCCAGAGGTCAGAGGAGAATGTCCAGACTGGTTAAAGATGACAGAAAGGCAACAGTGATTCGAATAACCACTCGTTGCAACCAAGGTATGCGGAGGACCACCTCTGAACGCACAATATGTCGAACCTTGAAGGAGACGGAGACGGAAATTGAGGTTACAATTCACACGGGCTCATCAATATTGGACAATAGAAGATCGGAAAAAAGTTGCCTGGTCTGATGAATCTTGATTTCTGCTGCAACATTTAGATGGTAGGGTCAGAATTTGGTGCAAACAACATGAAAGTATGGATCCATCCTGCCTTGTATCAACAGTTCAGGCTGCTGGTGGTGGTGTAATGGTGTGGGGGATATTTTCTTGGCACACTTTGGGTCCCTTTATGACCACAGTGTACAATCTTCTAATGGCAGGATAACGCAGCATGTCACAAAGCTCAAATCATCTCAAACTGGTTTGAACATGATAACGAGTTCACTGTACTCCAGTGGACTCCACAGTCACCAGATCTTAATCCAGTGGAGCACCTTTGGGACGTGGTGGAACGGGAGATTCACGTCATGGACGTGCAGCTGACAAATCTGCAGCAACTGTGTGATGTTATGTCAATATAGACCAAAATCTCTGAAGAATGTTTGTAGCACCTTTTTGAATTCATGTCACAAAGAATTAAGGCAGTTCTGAGAGCGAACGGGGGTCTAACCTGGTATTAGCAAGGTGTACCTAATGAAGTGGCTGGTGAGTGTATGTGCTGAGAACAATTAACAGTTATTTTTATAAAAATGAAGGTATAAATACTACTATGTATAGATGTTTTTTGTTTGGGACATTTGAACATTATACATTGAATCCGTGCATAATAATTAATGTAAAACAGGTAAGCACACTGGGATAAGGCTTCAGCCTGTATCTTTTGGTCAGCATAACTTGCCTTAATTTGATTTGATTTACTTACATGATTCGTAAGTTGAAAAATGGCTGAAATAAAATAACTGACTAACTGATGGTGGCACTCATTCAAAGGTTAATCTGTAAAATTTCAGTTTGGATAGTTGGCAGTTTTCTCCTTCATCGTAATATCTTTTAAATTTAGAAAAATCAGTATTCTAACTGCAGTAGATACCGAACTGAAGTCAAACCAATGTAAGACACAGCACAGTGAACACAACATTATCATAACAGAATGAGTTTGCCCCTTGTTTACGTTTCATAAGGTGTTATAATATGATGATGGAAGTGGTATTAAACTGCTTTATATCAAAGGCAGAAGTAATGAAATGGACATGGATCCCTGCAACCTGAAGGGATTGCAGCAATAAATTAAGTAAAAGCATGTTTATTTGTGTTGTATTTGTGTGTGTCCTCTGCTGTGTGTGTGTGTCTTGTGGGTGTATTACAGTACGGTTTATCTGCGCCCTCTGTGAAATGAGTCCTTCAGCCTCTGTAAATGAAAAAGTGATAATAACGTTCACAAACAAAGCATCAATTACAGCTAAGATATAAATTTAAAGCCTGAGTGAGCAGCGAAATTTTTTCGTATGATATGAATCCACTTACTGAGAAAGTCATCTTCATAATCAGTCTCAGCAGCGCCAAACAAGAACACTTCTAAGGTCGGGGAAGGATGAAATACAGTCAAATTTATCTGAACCAATAGCTGATTGGAATAAGTCAGTAACATCAATGTAGAGGGACAGCAACTTAATATGATTCATAAAAATCTTGTTGGTTTTTATTTAAAAAGCAACAAAAAACCTCAGATTTGTTGTAAGGCAGAGGCAGAGCACAGTCAGCTATGATCCTTTAGCGCCATCTAGTGATTAATCCACACAGGCTTGTTTTAGGACACAATACACTGAGCACTATTTACTTTACTTTTACTTGAATTCACCAGGATAATCCCCTCAGTATCAATATGAATGAATGCATAAATAAATTAGTAGCTTTATTTTGAAAATAAAAACAAAAACAGAGGTAAAAACAAACAAACAAGAGTAACAAAAAGGAGAGGAGGTAGATGTAAAACTTACATTTCCCTTCTCTTCTATTAACTCATGTATCACACTGTAGAAAGAATGCAGCAGTTAGCTGGTAAGTTGCTGTAAATACATTTCACAGTATGATTATTGTAAATTTAATAACTGTACCACAGTATTGTAATTGCTATTGCAGTAATAATCAGCATGCTGTATTTTTTGTCACATTAATTCAGCTGCAGGTATCACTGCATTCATTTTAATACTAAAAATGAATAACTGTAGAATTATTACATACCATAAAATGAAATTAATCACAGATGACTTCTGGCTGGCACCATTAACAACAGCATAAATCAAATTTCTGACAGTTTATTGTTTGAGATTTTAAAGGTCATTCCCCCCACATGGATAGCCTACATGAATACACTCTGTCATTAATCCACTTTTCATTGAAAAAAAACACCAGATCAAAAGCACACAAATAATCAGGGTGAGAAATGCAGCACAAGTCAGTTCAGTATAAATCAGTGTGTGGACGGGACAATGAAAAAAACACATTTATTTAAGTCCAAAAATAAATATTCCCTGAAACTCTTCACAGTTTAACAGAAAAACACAGCTTTTCAGGACTTCAGCAATCAACAGCAAACAGAACTCAGTTTGTTCAGTTCAGTATCTCAGAATTTGCTCCGAGTAAACCCTCTTCACTGAAATCAAATTAAATCTGTGTGAAAGTTTTAACCATAAAGAGTAAATCATCACCCCATCAAAATTAATAAGAGATCTCTGGACAGGATTCATTTGTTTGGTTCAGTTTTTCCCCGTCCCAGAATAAATCCTAAAACATCTCAATTAAATTAATAATGTAACCCTAACCGTGTAGCGGTCTCGCTTTTAAAACAAAATTAGGTCGTACAAAGTGCACAATGAAAACACAAATTCACAAATCTCGCGAGAGTTGCACAAGGGTTCCCTTCTAGACTGGACAGAAGTTCACATCAGTTTACTCCTCAAATAGAAAATCAAACCCCAAAAGTTTGTGAAAGAAGAAAATGAACGACAGAAGAAAGGAAAAGAGAAAACTTGGCTTTCGCCGACTCACCGCGTCGTGGAGGGAGTTTATTGATCGGCTGGTTTTGGAGATATTTGAGCTTTTCAGAGGAACGACTGGCGTCTTCTTCTCTCGCAGGTGTTCAGACGCCATTACGTGACTTTTAACATCCATTATAAAGGAAGAAACGGGGCCGGACTACTCGACAACCGGTAAGTGATTGGTCAGGATGGATGACAGGTGTGTCACCAGGTGTGAATTAATTCATTAATTTCCCTGGGACAGTGCATATTAATGAACGTGCTATAGAATTAGTTTTTATTGGGCACATGTAAAGTTGGCAACCTAAAATCAATATAACTATTAAGAACTAATTAAATTAATTTGAGAAATCTGCCTGAATTTGATAACCTAGGACAGGTCACTTTGAAATCTGGACACTGCTTTAAAAAGCCTTTGCATGCGACCTGCCGAGCTCAATACCATCAACTTTTCAGAAGCATTATGAAGAAATGATAAGAAAAGAGAGCTGTAGAAATTTCTTGAATTAACTGAAAACAAATAAAACATCATAATATTTCTTCATAATGAGTTTAAGTAAAGCCAACATCAGATACCAAATATCTGAATTATTTTTTTAAATTTAAATAGTAATTTATTCTCCTTTGTTTCTTTATTTTATTTATTTATCATAGCATTTTATTATGACAATGACAAACACTTGTGACCCGATCCACATTTCACCTTGTTAATAAATCTAAGTAAGACTTAATTTGTGCATAAATGAATGTTCCCGACCATTTTTAGTAATTCTTTAAGAACAAAAGTCTGGTTTCTTTACTCCTCTCTGACAGTAAAAGGAATATTTTTAAGTTGTGGACAAAACAAGACATTTGAGTTTGTCATCTTGAGCTTTGATCAACATGTTCCACCATTTCCAACATTTCATGGACCAAACAACTAATCAATAAATTGAAATAATAATAATAATAATAATAATAATAATGATGATGAAAATAATTGTTAGTTGCATCCCAAAAATACTATATTATGCTAACAATTTCACCACATTTCTTCTGAGGTAATCCAAAAATAACCAAAAGTAATCAAGTTACATTACTTGAATATTGTGATTCTTGGATTATGTTACTGACTACATTTTTTAACAAGTAATTGGTAATTGTAACAGAATATATTTTTAAAGTAATCCTCTCAACCCTGCCAGCTACTGATAACATATGAGCTATATTGTGTTACCTCTGCTCAGTTCTTTTGTATAGTACATTTGTATTCCACTAAAATAAAATAACAAAAATATTAAAAGTACATATTTAAAAGTATTTAATAAAAAGGGTCGAGGGCTAAATTTGACAGTAATGACAGTGCTTCATCAGCATGTCTGATGGGTTGATCTCCATGATGTAAATTTTACATAAGTCAAAAACATTTCCTAGTATTATCTCTTTAAATAGATGTCTGTTTTGGAGGGATACGAGAATAATATAGAACCTGGTGTTCAGCATTGTAAAAGCCTGAATGCGCAGAATATTAATTTAACACTACTGGAAATCAGTAAATGTGCAAAATAAAGCTTTTATGTACAATAACTGTACAAAATAAAGAGTAAAAGAGCACGAAAATTAAAAAACGTGCACAAGATCCAATCTATGCTCTAATTTCTAGTCGTGACGTCTCGCGTTTACGTGCTACGTCACTGGCGTGCGTAGTCTAAAATGTAAACAGAGGCAGCAGCTTCCTCAGTGTTTGTGGAGTTAGCTAACAAGATGTGTCTGCGTTTAATATTTCACTCCAGTCGTCGCTGCAGAAGTTATTACTGTTAATAATCCGCGCAGATATCAGATGATGTTATAAAGTCTTTTTTGAGGCTTTACAAGGGCGCATTAGGTTACTGTCATAAAGTTAATCTTAGCTAGTTTTAGCTAAGTGAGCTAACTCTCAGACGTGTGCAGTCTGCTTCCTCTGCAGAGGAACTTTTATTTCTGCCAGCTTTATATTTTTTTTATGCTAAAACCTCACGGCGCTGACATGGTGCTGTCCCTGGTGAACCTGTGTGCCCGGGAGGTGGTGAGTGACCACAGCTCGTCTCCCTGCTGGTTGAAGTGGGTGCCCAGGGAGCTGTACAGGGTGCTGCTGGAGGCCGCCTTCAGCCGCTGCAGACCGCTGGCTGTGGGTGAGCTGGTGCAGAGGTGGCCTGAACGCACCCTGAGGGTCGGAGGACGGAGGACATCAGGACAGACTGCTCCTGATCGACTCTGTATCCAGGCTCTGTTACTGGCAGTGGTCAGAGGACTGTCCGACCAAAGGTAACGAGTAATCTATTATTCTATCTCAG
>JAJHUR010137321.1:49347-86416 GCA_027495735.1 Lutjanus campechanus | reverse complement strand
ACTTCTAAGGTCGGGGAAGGATGAAATACAGTCAAATTTATCTGAACCAATAGCTGATTGGAATAAGTCAGTAACATCAATGTAGATTGACAGCAACTTAATATGATTCATAAAAATCTTGTTGGTTTTTATTTAAAAAGCAACAAAAAACCTCAGATTTGTTGTAAGGCAGAGGCAGAGCACATCAGCTATGATCCTTTAGCGCCATCTAGTGATTAATCCACACAGGCTTGTTTTAGGACACAATACACTGAGCACTATTTACTTTACTTGAATTCACCAGGATAATCCCCTCAGTATCAATATGAATGAATGCATAAATAAATGAATAGCTTTATTTTGAAAATAAAAACAGAGGTAAAAACAAACAAGAGTAACAAAAAGGAGAGGAGGTAGATGTAAAACGTACATTTCCCTTCTCCTTTTTCACTTCTCTTCTATTAACTCATGTATCACACTGTAAAAAGAATGTAGCAATTAGCTGGTAAGTTGCTGTAAATACACTTCACAGTACGATTACTGTAAATTTAATAACTGTACCACAGTATTGTAATTGTTATTGCAGTTATAATCAGCATGCTGTATTTTTTTAATCACGTTAATTCAGCTGCAGGTATCACTGCATTCATTTTAATACTAAAAATTAAGAAGTATTACATACCATAAAATGAAATCAATCACAGAAATTTGATTTATGTCATTGTTAATGGTGCCAGTCAGAAGTCATCTGACAGTTTATTGTTTGAGATTTTAAAGGTCATTCCCCCCACATGGATACATGAATACACTCTCATTAATCCACTTTTCATTGAAAAAAAAAACACGAGATCAAAAGCACACAAATAATCACAGCAAATAATCAGGGTGAGAAATGCAGCACAAGTCAGTTCAGTATAAATCAGTGTGTGGATGGGACAATGAAAAAAAAAAAAAAAACACATTTATTTAAGTCCAAAAATAAATATTCCCTGAAACTCTTCATGGTTGAACAGAAAAACACAGCTTTTCAGGACTTCAGCAATCAACAGCAAACAGAACTCAGTTTGTTCAGTTCAGTATCTCAGAATTTGTTCCGAGTAAACCCTCTTCACTGAAATCAAATTAAATCTGTGTGAAAGTTTTAACCATAAAGAGTAAATCATCACCCCATCAAAATTAATAAGAGATCTCTGGACAAGATTCATTTGTTTGGTTCAGTTTTTCCCCGTCCCAGAATAAATCCTAAAACATCTCAATTAAATTAATAATGTAATCCTAACCGTGTAACCATAGCGTTCTCGCTTTTAAAACAAAATTAGGTCGTACAAAGTGCACAATGAAAACACAAATTCACAAATCTCGCGAGAGTTGCACAAGGGTTCCCTTCTAGACTGGACAGCAGTTCAGATCAGTTTACTCCTCAAACAGAAAATCAAACCCCAAAAGTTTGTGAAAGAAGAAAATGAACGACAGAAAAAGGGAAAAGAGAAAACTTGGTTTTCGCCGACTCACCGCGTCGTGGAGGGAGTTTATTGATCGGCTGGTTTTGGAGATATTTGAGCTTTTCAGAGGAACGACTGGCGTCTTCTTCTCTCGCAGGTGTTCAGACGCCATCACGTGACTTTTAACCTCCATTATAAAGGAAGAAACGGGGCCGGCCTACTCGACAACCGGTAAGTGATTGGTCAGGATGGATGACAGGTGACAGGTGTGTCACCAGGTGTGAATTAGTTCATTAATTTCCCTGGGACAGTGCATATTAATGAACGTGCTATAGAATTAGTTTTTATTGGGCACATGTAAAGTTGGCAACCTAAAATCAAGATAACTATTAAGAACTAATTAAATTAATTTCAGAAATCTGCCTGAATTTGATAACCTAGGACAGGTCACTTTGAAATCTGGACACTGCTTAAAAAAGCCTTTGCATGCGACCTGCCGAGCTCAATACCATCAACTTTTCAGAAGCATTATGAAGAAATGATAAGAAAAGAGAGCTAGAAATTTCTTGAATTAACTGAAAACAAATAAAACATCATAATATTTCTTCATAATGAGTTTAAGTAAAGCCAACATCAGATACCAAATATCTGAATTATTTTTTTTATTTAAATAGTAATTTATTCTCCTTTGTTTCTTTATTTTATTTATTTATCATAGCATTTTATTATGACAATGACAAACACTTGTGAGTGACCCAATCCACATTTCACCTTATTAATAAATCCAAGTAAGACTTAATTTGTGCATAAATGAATGTTCCCGACCATTTTTAGTAATTCTTTAAGAACAAAAGTCTGGTTTCTTTACTCCTCTCTGACAGTAAAAGGAATATTTTTAAGTTGTGGACAAAACAAGACATTTGAGTTTGTCATCTTGAGCTTTGATCAACATGTTCCACCATTTCCAACATTTCATGGACCAAACAACTAATCAATTAATTGAAAAAAAAAAAATAATAATGATGAAAATAATTGTTAGTTGCAAAAATCCCAAAATTACTATATTATGCTAACAATTTCACCACATTTCTTCTGAGATAATCCAGAAATAACCAAAAGTAATCAAGTTACATTACTTGAATATTGTGATTCTTGGATTATGTTACTGACTACATTTTTTAACAAGTAATTGGTAATTGTAACAGAATACATTTTTAAAGTAATCCTCTCAACCCTTCCAGTTACTGATAACATTGGAGCTATATTGTGTTACCTCTGCTCAGTTCTTTTGTACATTTGTATTTCACTAAAATAAAATCACAAAAATATTAAAAGTAGCCTACATATTAAAAAGTATTTAATAAAAAGGGTCGAGGGCTAAATTTGACAGCAATGACAGTGCTTCATCAGCATGTCTGATGGGTTGATCTCCATGATGTAAATTTTACATAGGTCAAAAACATTTCCTAGTATTATCTCTTTAAATAGATGTCTGTTTTGGAGGGATACGAGAATAATATAGATCCTGGTGTTCAGCATTGTAAAAGCCTGAATGTGCAGAATATTAATTTCACACTACTGGAAATCAGTAAATGTGCAAAATAAAGCTTTTATGTACAATAACTGTACAAAATAAAGAGTAAAAGAGCACGAAAATTAAAAAAAAAAAGTGCACAAGATCCAATCTATGCTCTAATTTCTAGTCGTGACGTCTCGCGTTTACGTGCTACGTCACTGGCGTGCGTAGTCTAAAATGTAAACAGAGGCAGCAGCTTCCTCAGTGTTTGTGGAGTTAGCTAACAAGATGTGTCTGCGTTTAATATTTCACTCCAGTCGTCGCTGCAGAAGTTATTACTGTTAATAATCCGCGCAGATATCAGATGATGTTATAAAGTCTTTTTTGAGGCTTTACAAGGGCGCATTAGGTTACTGTCATAAAGTTAATCTTAGCTAGTTTTAGCTAAGTGAGCTAACTCTCAGACGTGTGCAGTCTGCTTCCTCTGCAGAGGAACTTTTATTTCTGCCAGCTTTATATTTTTTTTATGCTAAAACCTCACGGCGCTGACATGGTGCTGTCCCTGGTGAACCTGTGTGCCCGGGAGGTGGTGAGTGACCACAGCTCGTCTCCCTGCTGGTTGAAGTGGGTGCCCAGGGAGCTGTACAGGGTGCTGCTGGAGGCCGCCTTCAGCCGCTGCAGACCGCTGGCTGTGGGTGAGCTGGTGCAGAGGTGGCCTGAACGCACCCTGAGGGTCGGAGGACGGAGGACATCAGGACAGACTGCTCCTGATCGACTCTGTATCCAGGCTCTGTTACTGGCAGTGGTCAGAGGACTGTCCGACCAAAGGTAACGAGTAATCTATTATTCTATCTCAGTGCTCGGCAATCATGACATTTTTGACCAAAAAGGAAAAATGGAGATTTATGGAGCCATAGACATAGACTATGACGCACATTTTAGTTGTCAAGATATGAAAACTTTTCTTCTTTTTTTCAATTTTTGATGTATAGACTACATATTTTTACAGTTGGCAAAAGCAAGAATCACTTTACACTGTAAAAAAAAATGCTGGGACGACTAAAAAGCATGCTGCAATAGATTTTTGAGTTTGGGCCCAACTTAAACTCTAAAGTCTTTAAATAAACTTTATCAAAATAAAATATATATTTTGCTGGCCTGTAAACCTTTAGATAAACTTGAATTTTTGAGTTTCAGAAACTCAAAAAAAATGCATTTCAAAGTTTGATTTGTCATAAAAAAAATAGAAAAAATAGAATATTAAAAATTTAACAATCATTCACTTTCACTTGAATTAATTTACTCAATTATTTTTTTAAGTGCCATTTTTGGGGTTTCTAAAACTCAAAGAAGAACAAAGGTAAAATATCTCAACAAAAGATAAGTAATATGTAAAACATTTTAAAAACTCAAAAAACTATTGCAGTACATTGCCCTGAAATTTTGAGTTGCCTCACCTTTATTATAGATGCACAGCAATGATAAATTAAAATTTAAATGTTTAATAAGTAACAGTTATTCATTGCCACTGGAGAGTGGCTAAAGAGCGGCATGGAGCCCCGGAAAACCACAGGTTGCAGACCTGTGTCTCTGGTTTTGTTAGTCTAAAACCCAAAGATATTCAGTTTAATTTGATAATAAACAAAGAAAAGGGGGAAAACGTGTATATTTGAGAGGCTGAAAGCAGCATTTCCTGCCATTTTTGCATGAAAAATGAAACAAAGTTATTTTAAAAATACTTGAATGGTTTCATTATTTTTTACCACTTGCCCAGCCAGGCGAGTAAGTTGCCAAATTTACTTGCCCAACATGACATTTTACTTGCCTTTCAAGTGGACAATTCGTATTGTTGAGCCCTGGAACAAAAACAAATACTAGTGAAAAATGCACAACTATGATAACTCTGGTGCAGACCTCAACAGATGTCACATCAGTGTGATTTTATTTTATTTTTTGTCAGTTAAAATGAAAATTGTGATGCATTGATCATTCCACTAATCATAAATTCTGTCAAAGTAAGTGCAATATGATGTTTTTTTTAAAATCACATCATGCAGCCTAATTTCTAACTCATGTTTGTTGTTGTCATCAGCCTTGTTTCTCTGAGTAATATTGAAAACCTGTTCCTCTGTCCCAGGTGTTCCCTGCAGGTGCTGGACCTCTGTGGGTTGCAGGGAGATGAAGTAGGGATGGGAGACACCATGGGCGGCTGGTCTCTGACTGTAGCTCTGTGCACCATCGTTGCTCAGGCCAGAGCTGGAGGAGCTCAGAAGGCTCAGAGGAGAGAAGGAGAGCGTGAAAGGAAGAGGTTCTCTGCTCTGGAGAGAGCGAAGGATGTGAAGAGAGAGAGGGGACAGTGGAAGAGGGGGAAGGAACCACTTGGGGACAAGACGAGCACAGATAATGAGGAGCCGGGGGGAAAAGACAGAGAGAGGAGGGGATCATGTGGGATTATAAGTGAAGAGGAGCTGATTACAGGTGTGAGGAGGAGGATGGAGATGGAGAGGAAAAGGGGGACAGCAGTGACAGATGTAGGAGGCAGCAAACAGGAGACAGAAGATGTAAACAGTGATGTGTTGGTGCATGTGAGAGCTGATCTCTTTGTGAACGCTCGCTCGTGGGAGCGTGTCCGCGTGGCTCTGAGCACAGGAGGACTCCTCAAGCTTCAGTGCAGATACCTGCGCATGGAGGAGATCTCGGTGTCCAGTATCAAGACCCTGCTGGACCTGCTGCCTCGTCAGGGTCTCCTGGGCATCGATGTTCGCTACAGCAGCCTCGGGGTGGCCGGCCTGGCTGAGCTGCTGCCTCTGCTCGCCACCTTCCCTGCACTCAACTCTCTCCGCCTGCACTACTGTAACCTGGACTTTCGCAGAGACCATCCCGGCCAGGAGGAGGTCCTCAGGGACTTGTCTCTGGGTCTGGCACAGCTTAAAGAGCTGAGACGCCTCAGTCTGACTGCACTGCGCCTGCCAGGACAGCTCCGTGTGCTGCTCAGGTATAACTTCCATTACATGAGTGCTGTCCTGTGACTTTGTACCTACACTTTGGGCCTTAATAGCACAGTGTTACATTTTTCTCCTGATTTCTATATTATCCAGGGTTTAGATCCGATAATCTTAAAATTTAGATCTTAAAATGACACGACTTAAAAAATTATTTAATTATTTTATAAAGTTGCTGTAATCTCTCACTTTTAAATGTGTTTTTGGGAAAACTTTGTATTTATCACACTGAAACAACTACAAAAGCACGTCTTCTTTTTACACAATTTGGATCGGCAGATAAAACTTGCAGAAACCCTGTTATCAAAAATATAATTTATTTATTAATATTTGTTAAACTTTAGATTTAAGAAACAACATTTGCAATTAGCATTTTTTAGACGTGTAGCTTTTGCTTGATAGTACAAACAATTTGAAGACACCACCTTTGACTGATGCGCATTTTAATTAGTCACAGCCCTAATCTCTAGAGAGAGAATGATTTTCATCTTTAACTTAATGCAAATCTGCCCAAACTACCTGTCTTAAACACAAGCAATTAAAGCTCTGTAATATATATTTCAATTGCATAATACATTTTATTAAATGTTCTTTCTTTCCTGTCTTTTGTTCCAGCTCACTACCTCAGCCTCTGAAGACACTGGAGCTGCCATATCTGAGCCTGAGCCCGGCCGACCTCTCCTATCTGTCATGCAGCCATCACGCCTCCACGCTGCAGCATCTGGACCTCAGTGAGAACCGTCTGGATGAAAACACGCTGCCTTCAATCTGCCGCCTCCTCTCCCAGGCCTCCAGCAGCCTGCAGCACCTCTCTCTGAACGGCTGCGGCCTGACCGATGGCCTGCTGGGACGATTACTGCCCTCACTGGGCGGCTGCAGGGCCCTGAAGAGCTTGGCTCTGGCCCTGAACCCTCTCTCTATGGCCGGCCTCATGAACCTGTTGAAGATGGCAGTGAGGATTCCCTCCCTCCGTCACTTATTGTACCCCAACCCTCTGGAGGACTACCAGCCGGGCCTTCCTGACCTGCCCTCCAGCTCCCAGCTCCTAGACTGGCCGCTGGATGACGAAACAATCATCAACACGACAAGCAGTCGGCTCAACAGGCTGCTGATGGACAGCGGACGCTCTGACCTCGTTCTGACATGTGACCTGCTCAATTATGTTCAAGACGTGGTGGATTAGAGCAGAGCTGAGGGGAAGGACACAGATGCTTTTTTTAGTTTGCCAGAGCAATGTACACTCACATGACAATCAGATTGTAACCCTAATGTCTGTTTTTTATTTGTTCTTTACTATCATGTGTCTCATGTGAAGGACAAATCATTCATTTATGCTTTATATTAAAGGGACAGTTCACCCCAAAAGTCAAAAATACAGTCATGATGACTCAAGATAATCAACAGATCCTGTTGGGACCAGTTTCACATAGATTTTTTTTTTCTGGTGGAAAAGTAAGTAGTGCCAGAACACTCTAAAGTAGATCCAGTAGATTGTACAGCAGAAAGAAAGTAGATCCAACATGAAACTGCTCACAACAAGGTCTGTGGATTATCTTGAGTAATTGGGTCATGATTTTTGGAAAGAGACACTGGTTTTGAATTTGTTCAAATGTGTTTTGTTGGTGCTTTGAGCACCACAAGCCAAGTACCATTTAGTCCCATTATATTGAAGAGAACTTAGACATCTCTATGGCCAACATCTCCAAAACTCTGCGACTCACACCAAAAAGATCTAGATGAATAAATAGCATTACAGGCCATACATATGTATTTTTGATTTTGGGGTGAACTGTCCCTTTAAACACAGACAACTGGAACACAGCAGCAAGACAGTCAGTACAATGCAGACCTCCATCGGGGCACAACAATCAAAATGACAAGCCAAAGCTAAAGGTATAATGTGCAACATTTTCTTTAAAAAAAAATATGTAAACACAATGGTGGTGTCCCTGCAGCCCTCTCTGTATTTTTCATTATTTTTCTGTGCTTGAGACGCTTTGTATCTAAGTTGTATTAAGAGTATTTCTACCCTTAAAATTAAAATCTTGGTGTCAAAATTTAGCATAATACAAAAATTCAACTCAAAAATCCCATAAAGCACATTCAAGCCATTGTTTATTAAGTAATTAAAACTTCAATATTCTACCAATCGGAAAGTGTTGTGGGCGGGACATTGAGTGAAACCACAGAGTGGATGAGAGCAGTCCATCTGAAATAAGGGTCCTTTGAGGCCGCGTCCATCAAAGTGGACGAACCTGACACCTCTTAGTGCTTTATAAAGGATTAACAGATTACCAGCTGTCTGCCCTCGTGCCTTCAACTGTTACCTGTACTTTCTTAATACAAGACATTCATTCAGATACAGCTGATCAGATGTTACATATACACACTACACATCAACAACCAAAATTAAAGCTTAACCTTTTTTTTTTTTTTTAAATGCTGTGTTCTGGATAAATATTTGCTTAGGTTTTCCTTAAAGAATAAATGAATGTAACTGCAAATTATTTTGGTTTATTTTAATACCAGTGAACCAAGTATTTTGTTTTTCTGCTCTATTTACTATGTAACATACGTTTTATCGTTCTGTTCTAATTGCCATACTTTATTTCTTGAATGTCTGTTTTAAAATGTTCAGGATTTTACTTTTTTTTGTATTAACTCAACTTGGATATCGAGTCAAAAACAATCACCATAATCAGGAAATCACTGCACCAAATCACCCTTGTACCACATGAATGCATTTTCATACTGTAAGTCACGGAATAAATCAGTCATAAAGAAAAGTTTTAAGAGTCTTTTAATTGTCAAAAATAATGAACATATTTCAAATAGTTTGTTTTATGGCCCGTCGAGGAGTCATCTGTAGTAATCTATGTATGACTGCTGTAGTATGAAGTAGCGGTGAGGTGAGACCTTCGTCCAGTCGTCGTCTGAGTGGATGTGAAAAGGGGAAAGAGTGACCCGAGGTAACGGGAAAGAGATGAAACTGGGGACGTGTGTGAGGAAGGGGCGGCTTCTCAGGGGAGGCAGAATTAAACCTGTACGACAAGAATGCATCTGATGTTAGAAAATACTTTTCTACCATTTCTACCCTTGTTTTCTAAAGTATAGTGAAGTCTTACCTGGTGGCCTGGATATCCTGGCCATGCTGTACGTCTCTCCAAGACGGAGGATTGGCTGAGAATTACTACAAATGTAGACAATTAGATTAGATTTTAAAAAATTCTGTTGCAGATTACCTGTTTTACTAGAGCAGGAGCTTAAAATGTATAGAATTGACATGTGGTACAGCCCTACAAACTACCATACTGTGCAAGACTTTTACATACCATTCATACAGGGGCAAAAGCACTGTGTTTTTGCGACCAGCGGGTGCAACATATCTGGCCTTTATGTACTCGTCTTTTTGGACGGAGCAGAAATAATTCAGCACATCCACCACGCTGAAGTTTGGTGGCATCCACTTCGCTGTGCTCCTGAGGTACAGATACCTTTCATGTTCCTGGTGGCATTGGAAGAAACAGGGAAAGCAGTTAATCACTTACAGTAGCGAGCCAAAACCAGCCACGACACCAGCGGCCGTGCCAGTCAACAACGTTGTGACGAGCTCTCGTGTGCTCCTATTTAGAGGAGTCAGGGTCACGGTAAAGGACAAATCAGAAGGAGTGCAGAGCTGACTCACAGAAGGAGAACCTCTCAGTTTTCAAACACCTGTTCTGCCCTTTTGTCACACTCAAAAATACTTTAACGGATGGTGATAATGATTGTGAAAGATGTTTCTTTTTTTTTCTGGATGTAAATAAAAAAAAATTGAAGGTCAAAAGATTAGATTAGGATTTAGATGAAACTTGTTTTTGTTACTTTGTATTTGGAGATCCATAACTCCAGCCAACCCTCTGCTCTGTCATGGAGGCTCTTCCAGATGTCAGACGGGTCCTGCAGCTCTGAGTCCCAGGTCTCCAGCTCTGGCCACAACCACTGCTCAGCCTCATTTACCCCTAATGTGGTCAGTATGCGCAGCACTGTTTCTCTATTTACAGGACAACAAGATAATACAAACCGTCAGTCAGTTCATAAAGTTCCATTTTCAGTTTTATTTGAGAAGTTTCATAGATTAAACCTGTAATAAATATTTTTAGCCACTTGTGAACAGAGAAAACAAGTTGTGATTGTGAACACAGCATTCACATACTGTAGCATCACCTTTTATAGTAAGTTGATATGCTTAAGTAGTTAGCCAACAATTTGTTGTGGTCTGTTTTGATCTCCACCAGCTCTTTAGCTGCCAAATGATCCACTACTAGCTAGCTGCTAATGACAGTGGGTTTTAAAACTTTTCCACTGAAAAAACAGCTAAAAATAATGTAATAATGGCCGAGCCACAATGACTGCGCAAGCAGTGCATGTGCAGAGTGGAACCTGTTGGTTTTTATGTTAGCAGAGCGGCTGCAGCCATGCTTCATCTGGAGATTCAGAGTCTTGCCTCCTTTTTCCATGTGATACATGTTTCTTGGGTGCGTGTGTTGAGAGTTATGTCAACATCATATCAGCAACACATCCGTTTCAATGTCAAAGACATGAAAAAATCAGGTGCAGGGCAGTGTTTTTACAGTGAGCTCTCTTTTACTTTCTCTCCTGTCAGTTTCTCTCTCCTTCTTTCCTTTCCTCTCTCTTGAGGAGAAAAAAAATCACAGGGCTTTCTGAATACAGCTCTTTTCTTCACGCCAAAACTCTTCCGGAAAACCAATGCACAAAGATGGAGCTGGCTGCGGCAACCCTACAACAGAAGCTCTGCCTGTGTGGACACCACAGATGTGTGAGCTGCAAGGTCGCAGTCACACACAAGTACAACCAGGCTCTGTGGTCCAAGTGTTAGAGCAGTGAGAGCAAACCAAAACAGTAAAGTTGTGGCCTGGACAACTCAACAACTTGCTATAAAGCTGTGTAAAGCTGAGGGAGCTGCAGATTATCTGTAGGTTCATCACTATTAGCAACCCCTTGTCACTGTTTTTACTTTTATTTCATACATTGTTATTCTAAAAATAGGCCTAAATATAAAGGTAAAGATGCTTTTATTGTCATTAACTGTTATTTTACCATTGATGGACTCACCGCAGATTCAGTTTTTTAAAAGCCAGAAGAGTGAGCAGCCTCTTCACAAGGTCATAGCCGGCAGATTTAAGACACATCAACAGATTCAAGATTTCAACAAGCACAGTCCGCTCCACAGGTGACTGAAACACACACAGGAAAAACAATTAGACACATCTACATCTTAAAATTCACAGTGCCAATCTTTAACCCTGCACACACAGTACCATGTAAGGTCTCACAACTTTGGGCACCAGGTCAATGAGGCCTTGGTAGAACCTTTCTGTGTTCTGTAAGAGTCTCTGAGTGTGCAGCGCCTGCAGCGCAGCCAGGATCTTCATCTTAAATGCAGAGCTGCAGGTGTTCAGACAGCCCAACAGCTGCAGGGAAAAGTCGTCTGGAGACAGGAAGCTCGGGATAGACTGCACACAAACACTCAGTCATCAAAATCACAACTTGAACCAACTTAACAGTACTATTGATTGATATAAATGCCGGGTGAACAGCAGATACAAATGTTTGGCATAGGCAACCTTTTTATCAGGATACAGGTCTTTGAACCAGCCTGCATCTGCAAACTGTCTGAGGAACATCGGTAACTCAGGGGAGGGTTCACGCTGTGGGACTGGTGTTGGGGTCCTCATCCTTCGACGGCGAGGGGGTGGAGTGGGAGTTTTGGGTGGCTCTATTGGAGAAATGACCTCCGGAGGCTACAGGAGCAAGTACAGATAAACACATGTTCCAACACAGATGGACACACAGATGAGAACTGCTGTTTTATGCAAAAATCTTGTGTGAAATAAAGACAATTCAGGCTCTGACCTCTTCTTCTTTCTCCACTATGACGGGTTTCTCGGGTGTGACAACAGGCCATGGCTTGATTTTCATCTTTGGTTCAGAGTTTGTTGTTGGATCCTTTTCCTCCTGCAGTTAAAGAAACAGATCAAAACTTTACTTCCAGACAGTCTTACTGTACACACTAATGTACATTTCTGCAACTGAAGTCCAGAAGGTTTCGCTTATCGTGCTAACAGTTTTTACCTTCTTTTCCTTCACATTCACAGGAATGATTAACCTAGGTTTAGGGCGGACGTCCTCTTTTAAACTGGGAGGCTTACAGGGCTTGTTGTCATATGGCACAGGATAAAATGTGAGTTTATCTGGGTCAAAAATGTCCTCCAAATCAATCTGAAATGACAGCATTATTCCATTAATAGTAACAGATACAGTTCTCTCTGCATAATGAAAATGTGCAGCTGCTGCTCCTCAGATATATAAACTGTGAGATTCAGTCAGTCCCTAGGCTGGTAAGATTTTTCCTTTTGTTTATTTCCTTTGTACACTGCACTCACTCACACATGCAAAACACTCCTGATGTTACTAATTTCAATACTTTAAATTGCTTTGTTTGACTTATATTCTAATTAAATAAATCTTTTAGTTAAAAGTCCTGTGCTGTCCACTCCTCTGTGCTTCCCTGTGACAAAGTGGGCTTGTCCATGATGCACTGTATTGAAAAGAAGCAGGTAAAATAATAAGATGAAAGGGAAAGATGAAGAAGGAACCTTAATATCGGGGGGCAACCTATAGACCATCTTCATGTAGCAATCAAAAGCCTCTTTCCTGGTTTCCTTTGTACTGGGAGGTTTCGGTTTTTTGCATTTTACGGTGCCTTCCAGGAGTGCAGCAAGGTCCGTGTTTGAGGTCACCACGCTCTCATACTCCTGAGATAAGACAGATGGAAAAGACAGTCACCAACACATTTTTCAGTCTGCCATTGACATGTTTTAAAACCTATTAATTCACGCACGTTCTGTCTCCACATGTCTTTGATCAGTAATAAAGTGCTTGAGCTTTTTGGCAATTCCCCTTCCTCATCTTTGTTGGTGCTCGCCTTACACAGCACATTATAACCACCATAGCTTTAGCCAGTTATTAAAACACAAAGAGATCTGCTCTAATGTATCATAACAGATTATAAATTGTGACTTTCTGAAATGGAACAATGTCTTATAAACATCATACAATTCCTCATAACCTTATACAGTGCTGTCACATTTAAAGCTCACAAAGTCATGGGGCCAGCCCACCTTGCAATACAAAATGCAGTGATGCCCACCACATGGGTCGTCTGTAATAAATCTAAGAGCTGAGTGATAGAAAACATCTAGATATTTAAGGTTAGATGCAGGAGCATGCCTATAAATAACATCACCATAATCTAATACAGAGAGAACAGTAGCTTCAACAATCTATTTTCTACAATAAAACAGAAAACAGGACCAATTCTTATACAAAAAAAGGGATCATGTTGACATGGGTTTACCTTGTCCCGCCTGAACAAATTGTGCTTTCCAAGTGTCCTCCCATTTGATGTCCCATTCCCTTGAGACAGCAGCCTCAGGGTGGGGCTGGGGAGGACCACTGTCGTTGTTCTCGTCTCTTCACCTGGAGCCACCATCTCCACCACTTTCTACACAGGGCTCATCCACTGATCTCTGGCACTGTTTCAAACAGATCGCTTTTCTTTTCTTTTTGCTGTTGCTTATGTGACATTTACTTGTGCAGGGCACTGTAGAAAAACACAAACAAAACAATTCAATGGCATTCAGATTATTTTCTTGTCTGCTTTAAAAACTCTAGTTAACAGAATGTAATAGGTTACAGTGGCTGCAAAAATACATAGGGGTGCACAATTTTGTAAAAAAGCCATATTGGGATTATTTTTGACTGAAATTATGATTGCGATATGCAGTATGATTTATGGAAATGATCAGTTTTGCATTACAATTTTCAAATCTTACACACTGGACTAGAGCTGCAACCATTAAATGATTATAAATTAATCGACAGTTATTTTGATGATTGATTACTTGTTTTGAGTCGTTTTTTAAGTAAAAATGTCCAGATTCTCTGATTTTAACTTCTAAAATGTGAATATTCTGTAGTGTCTTTGCTTCTATCTGACATATCTTTGAGTTGTGGACAAAACAAGAAATTTGAGGACGTCATCTTGGCCTGTGGAAAACACTGATCGCCATTTTCACCATTTCCTGACATGTTATAGACCAAACAACTAACTAATTAATCAAGAAAATAATGAACAGAATAATTGATAATGAAAGTAATCGTTAGTTGCAGCCCTACACTGGACCTTTAAGGCCAACATGAAACTTGTTGTGCCTTAGCCTACTTGTTTGGAAATTCAAGATATAAAGTTTGGGGGAAAACAAATCTAGTTAATTATTTGGTAATACAGGTCATAAAAGTTGTGGTCCATTCAAGCTACATACACATATAACATACACCGGTAATAACATTTAGACTAGAATAGAATAAAACAATAAATTTAAAACAGCAACAAGAAAGTGATAATATCTGAACATTAAAAGTTGGAACTTTGATTGTGTCTGAGATAAACTAATTAAAAAGTGGGGGAAAAAACATGGTTTCAACTCAAGCCATCATCATAAGACAAACAACCCGTAAACAAAAACAACTCACCGTTTAGCTACTCGAGCCAAAGACTATTTTAACGCTCCATCAGCTGCTTTTTAGGTCTTTTAAGATTTATAGAGTTAACGTTAGGTATTAGCCTAAAAGGTTGGTAATACAAGTTTAACTCTGTGTTTACCCTCTATCAATTGCAGCCGGATGCAACAGTATATCTGTAATCTATTCAATGTTAAGTTAATTTAGCTAAAACACGAACAAAGCTAACATAAGTGCTAAAAGTTTGTTCTCTCGGGTCACAGCGTCGAGGAGCTCAGTCTGTGTTGCTAGGCAACGGGTTGCTCGGCTACATCCATGGCTGCAGGCCGCACAAGTTTGACTGCAAGCAGTAAAATTATTTCTCACGCAATATTTGTAGGTTTGTCACCTTTTCTAAATGAAATAAATAAATATTACGTGTTACCGCAGTCAAACACAGGCCACATCCTAACATTGAGGACAGTAACCTAATGTATGGGGTGTTTATGAGCCTGGGAGTTAAGATTCTTTAGGTATTTATACTGTGACATTTTGACTACTTTCAGGCCAACAAGTAAATAAATATATAATATATTATGTTTTTCTGTTCTGTTGACCTTTGGATTTCTAAAATCTTGGTTATGAAATATCCAGGGGATCAGGGGAGTATCAATGAAATGTACCTGGGGAACAAAGGATGAAAAAATCTTGTATATCCCTAAACTGGATCTAAAGTTTAAAAAAAAAACGAACAAACAACAACAACAAAAAAAACTGTCTTGTGTTTACCTCCAGTTCCCCTATCCATTTGTGGGGTGAGGCAGGTGCTTAAGTAACCCAAACTAAAGATATACTCAGTTTATTGTACAAAATTAAACTTGCTAATACCATACAAATATTTTACATTAGTAAAACAGTAGAAATATTTACACCAACAAACATTTACACATGTTTCTTATAACATATTTGTGGAGGATATTAAATGTGTAGAGGATCTTTGGTATTCAGTGACTACATTAATGTAAAATTGTCTAAACATATGAAAAATACACATCGAACTGAAATATGACGTGATATACAATGTGACTGTGACAAAAACATATTAATGAATTGATCTTTATGCTCTCCAGAGTGTACAAATGCAGTAAATCCCTTCAGTCAGTCTAAATGCAGCAGTGGCTCAGAAGGCTTCAGTCATCAAACTCTCCAACTTCTCCTCTTCTGCAGCGATGAGCGCAGTAAAATCTCTCGTGAAGTACTGCATTTCTATAGTTCCTGACTCGTGAGCCAGTGCTACTCCTGAATATGTGTTTTGTTGTCCTGAGTCTCCAAACACAGCCATGGTTGTCACCCTGAGAAGAGAGGACAACACATAAACCACGTCAATACATCAAATCTAAAATTATTCAGAAAAACCTGTCGACCAAATTTGTTACCTGTCAGAATTAATCCTTTCAGTGACCACAGGCTCTGTGTCGCTCTTCAGCAGGTCCCATATGTGGAGGTTGGAAGCTGCATCGAGCACACAGAACACTGTCGGTCTGGTTTGGGTCCACTGCAGTGAGACGACCGGTTCACCAGCTGTACTGTTCTTCCACTCTGCTACAGGCTGCTCCTGGCTGACTGAGTGCAGCCTGATGCTGCCGTCCCCACAGCCGACCTGGAAAAAAAAGTTTCATTATTTAGCTTTTAATCTCACACAGGTATGTTTATGGTGTTTGGCATTTGCTGTGATGTCAATATTATGTGCCACAGTGTGCATTTCTTGCTGTGCTCTCTGTCCAGGTACAGCACCTCCCCTCCTTGCAGAGACAGAGCTGCAAGACAGGGCCGGTGGGCCATTCTGCAGACTTCAGCCAGCATGGCAGTTTAGTTTGTGTATGTAGCATGTATGTGGCTAACAGGATGCTAGCAGAGCCTGGCCTATTTCATGTTTGTACTTCAGTCTGTGGTATTTGTTTAACAATTATTGCAATACAGCATCTCATCTGACACTTACCTGTGGTATTCATTCTGAAAAGAAACTATCGTCTGTGCATCTCTGGTCTATAAATTCAACTTTAAGTATCTAGCTAATTACACTCACGGCATGTGCACAGAACAAAATCCTTGCAGGCCACTGTTCCTGTACTTTAACATTTCTAAAGAGGCAACTAAAATATGATTTTCTGATTGGAGATAAAACAAACAAACAACAAATGTCATTATAAAGTAAAAACAACGGACTCTCACCAAGAACAAGTCATGCATGAAGGGAGAGAAGTGTATTGAGCTGACTTCAACAGGTCGAACTCCAGCCTCCTGAAACCTGTAAAATTTTGGTGGAGCCTTCAAACCGTGACTCGTTCCATGATTGACCAGACCCTAAACAGAAATTATATAAATACACAGTCACAAAATGGCACAAAAGAACTGTTATTGGGGTGGAAATCATTTCTGAATCTTGTGGTTCTTGTGGCAGACAGTGTTCAGCTCACCATGTTGGTGCCGATGAAGAAATGATTCGAGTCTGTGGGCAGGAACTTTAAATGAAGTGTTTGGAATGGTCCTGTTTTCATTGCATCTCGTGGGGATGCCCTGAAAGGGAGAAAGATGCCAAACCAGAGGTGAACGGTTACAACATTCCCAGCCAAAAACAAACCTGTGCACGCGACACTGCATCACACTCGCACTGCACATGTATGACCATCAAACGCTGAGGTGACACGAACAACAGCCCGCAGCTCATAACAAACAAGATCATATGACCACGACGGAGCAGCTGTGTTCCGCTGGCCAAAGACATTGTGGGGTATTTTGAGCCCAGCGGCTGGCAGTGACGGATGATCATCAAGCTATTTATCAATCTCACCTCTCAGCAGTGACGAGGGAGGAGCTGTGAAGTAACTTTACTTTGCCCCCGGGCCTGAGCCCTGCGAGAGAGAGAACGAGAGAGTGGTTGAAACTGGTACCACATGAAAGCTGAGAATGTTCGTGCTCTTAAACGTGACGGCCTTACCGAGATCCGTTGGAGAGCCTGCCTCGTTGGCTTTTGGGAGTTCCACCACCACCTAAAGGACGCAGAGAGGAAGTCAAGAGAGTCAGAACTTGGCTGTTTGTGTAGAGCAGAGCTTTTCAAAGTCACCCTGTCCATTCTGAGCCTTAGTAATGTCAAAAGACACTTAATATTGATGGATTTTGTCGCTCCTATTATTGTTTTTATTTGTCTTACTGATGAAAATTCATGCACAAAGTTTTGAAACTACAGTTCCCATAATTTGGCGGGATACAAATGGTTAGTATGATGGTGCAATGGATTCATTGAGTTAGCTGTGGACTACAACTGCTTTTTAGCCTATATCTTTTTTTAAAGTGACCTCTGGAGTTTTCTTGTAAATAAACTATAACATAAAAGTTGTGTTTACGTTCTACCTTTACCTACCCGTACCTTTTTTTCACTAAAGCACTCTGTGTGTATCCTTGAGGTCCAGCAAATGTGAAAAACTCATTTTCTTCCTCATAAATCACATGCAAAGTCATAACCATAATTGCCTCTGTGAGCGGTGTGTTAAAGCCACTGCTGCTACAACCCCTGTTGACCCTGTTGATGAGCAGCTAAATCATCGAGCCAAACTACAACAACTAACTTCCTGTTGTTTTTAGAACATCAGCACACACCTGTCACTTTCACCTCAAGCTGTATTTTTGCCTCACAACTCTGCGTCCTCATTGCCCCCTCAGGGAAAGCAGGCCTCAGTGTTTAAAAACCTCTGGTGTAAAGAATGTACTACATATGTACAGCTCTGTTACACAACCTACCCAGAAATTTAAAACCCCGCTCTCGTCCAGAGACGCCAGCTGGAACGACAATCCTGATGATTCTGGACGATGAAACATAATAATAATTAATTACAAAACCATCTGTCAAAAGCATAATAAAAGTTACAATAATATAATATAATGTAATTATAAACTTTATTTAAAAACAACAATTCATACATAACATGGAAATGCAGGTAATTATAACATTTATGATGAAGACATTTAAAGAAACAAGGATTTCTAAATTATTACACATGATCTTCATCACTGGGTTTACTTTTCCTACACCATTCCATACCTTCCTCAGATGCCAGCAGGGGGACCTCTGGCCTCAGCTCCCCAGCTACAGCGGAGGGGACGACCTCTATGGACGTCACAGAGGAGAAATGGCCCAAGCCGGCCATCACCGCATCTGTGTTGACAAGTTGACAAAAGAGAGGAGATTAGCACACACAGAGTCAACGCCACTGTTACGTAAGAAAACAGCCTCTGAACTTTAGGTGACACGAAGGGCAGCAGCTGCACTGAATCAGCATAAACAGTATATAAAGATGTTTGCCGTTTAGTGGCTGCTGACATACATTTCCGTGAAACTGCACAAGCAAAGAGAAAAACACACAACTGCAAAGATCAAGAGGCTTTATATCCTCAAAATAAAGGCAGACAAAAACCACTCTGCACACGTGCTTGGTGGAAATCACCATGACCAAGGACATGATATAATTTCAGGGAAACAAGGTATGTGCGAGTCTAGAAAAGGCTTTAAGAGTCATGTAACTTGTGAGAATTTAATTTTATTTAATTATACCTAACATAAAAAGTAAACAGCTTCTAGGGCAACAGATATGTTGGAGGCAAAGTCTCCAAACTGATTCAAATCATGCAAAATCTTCTGGAGTTTTCAAAAAAAAAACAGAGCTATTTTGGGATACAGTGAATTTAGTTTTGAATGAGGTATTAAGATATATAAGTGCTGCAATTTATACCTGTGCAATATAACTGAAGTGGTGCTAAAGGGAGATAATTACTTGGTCAAAGATATACTTCTGGCAAAAGGGTCAGTACAAGAAACTGGCTTTAAACTGACCCGTCCAGACACAGACTGAGGTTTGATTTAGCGCAGGAAAAGTTTGTGGTGGGAAAAATGTCTTATTCTTTTATGAATAAAAGGTGTTTAACAGGAAATGGAAAAAATGGATTAGGTTTAGAAATAAAGACATCAGCACTGTATAACTTTATTGATAATGATCTCAATTTTTTTCCCCTGTGTATGTATAAAGACAATAAAAATTAAACAATAAAAAAAAATGAAAAGGCTTAAAAAAAAATCCCTTCATTGTATTAAAAATTTAATTTAATTTAATTTAATTGGTCATGTTTAATGATTAATTAATGATATTATTAGAAATTATTTCTATATACGGCTGGCAAGTGCTGACAAAAATGTGATATAAATATCAATAATTAATTCCCTTGTTAAGTAATTAATCATGACCTTATGATCCCTGCTAGTTTTCACTGATATTATACACAATTTGGCTGATATGACTGTGAAAAAGGTATTAAATTACACTTCATACAGTGTTAAAAAATCTCTTAAAAGTCTTAAATCGAACTTGATGAAGCCTGCAGAAACCCCCTGGGGAAATCACCACCTTCTCTATATAATAACAAAATGAAATGAAATGAAAGTAAACATCTGTGGTATTATTCTGTCAACCAGCCGTGTCCATGTATTAATAATGTAATCAACTGAATTCGACCATCATCTGCAACATACCAGTGGAGAAGGTGGGCTGTCGGAGAGTCCACTCATCCTCTCCGATCTTCAGGCGGTAATGGTTACTGATGTGCTCCCTCAGGTCCCACAGCACCACAGAGCCCACTGACGTACCCGCAAACACCAGTGTGGCCTTTCCAGGGCTGAAACAACAACACTGCACCTGCACCAGAGGATATTAACAAGGGTTACTGTCGGTGTTCAGCGGAGTAGTTTTTGAGGATGTGAGAGGTGAAGTGAGTTTGGTTCCTAGCAGATTTAATTTCAGGTCAGAAAATTGTTTTTTGGTGCATATTACATTTTAAGACGGGGCTTTCTAGAATATTTATATAAGGGATGCACAATAAGATAATGGCAAATTTATATTATTACTTATCATTCTGATAATTAAATGATAGCTGAAAAATACTGGCAATAACAATAATATCCAATTCGACAGATTATGTCAAAACATTTCATTTGAATGAAAAAAATAATGAACAACTGAAGAGTCAGAACTGTTCTTTGTTTTTGTTGTAATAATGATTTCAGTTAGATTTGGTTTGGTCACTTCTTTTTCATGTCTTTTTAAAATAAAAACATGTGAAATTATTGTTTTTTCTTATCAGTATTGGCCATGCGAATTTATGTCATGAAATATGGAGAATTACACAAGAATTAGGTAGGCCAAACAGAGCAACAAGGCGTTAGAGTGTTGATATTTTTAAAAAATTAATTGAAGTTGTTTCTGACATAAAAAAAAATATAAATCTCAAGTTTAAAGTCTGTAAAACATTAGGTTTTTGCTATAATCGAAAAAGTTGAACTTGAAAATGTTACCTCAGATTCGTAGACGAGGACTTTTCGAGGTCTGGACGGCTCCCAGATGTTCCAGATGCAGATGATGGTGCAGCTGTCGAGACGCACAGCGCTGGGTTTCATTGTCGGGCCGTGGACTGACATCATGGTGTGTCTCTGGACCTGAGAGAAGTGAACCAGGCTGACGCTGCGACCTGAAAGTGATGCAGTCCAGGGGAAGCTGGTTTATATTTATTTATATTTTGAACTATTGTTGCGGTCCACAAGGAACAAATAACTGATAAAATACTGTGTGTACCATAAAGAAAAGGCAACTTGGTGTTGAGCTGTAAACTTCCATCGCTGAAGGACAGCGTGTCTGTTTGAGACCTCAGCTTCCTCAGGGATTTTCTCTCAGCTTGATCCTCCTCCAGCAGAACCACCATGACCTTGATTCAGAAACAAAAGACATCAGGCGTTAGTTGTAGCCTCAAAAACCTTCATGTAAGAAGTCAAGACTGTTCCAAAAACGTACCTGTGAGGCTGAGCGCAGGAACGCGGTCAGACGCTGTGAATCAAAGTTCATTTCACTCATGGTTTTGTCTCGTGCTTCATGGGAGAAGTTCGGATCTGCCGAAACAAAAACACCGTTATTGAACTTCTACATGGTAACACTGAGTTCATCTGAGTGCAGTCTTGTTTTATTTCTTACCACCACAGGCTCCACTGTGCTCTGGAGGATGCTGTGTCCACTTCTCACACAGCTCGATCTCCTCCGTCTGAATGTCTCTGTCTGCATTGTCCTCATTACACTGAACATAAGCCTGGCAAGGACGAAGTTTTCACACGTTATTTAGACATGGCCTACATTTCCCCTTTTTCTCTTTCATAATTTGGTCAAAGTGCAGTGTGTAAACTAAAAGAGACAACAGAAACAAAGACTCACCTGTTTCGTGTTTGCGGTTCCAAAGTTTCTAATATACATGTCATACTCATTAACAGGTGGCAGATCCAAGAGGGAGAACGTCATCGAGAAATCCAGATCGATTAAGCGAAGAAGCTCCGTGCTGCGTTTCCTGTAGTCGGGAAAAAATACACATTGAAGGTACAAGTAAAGACCAAATAAATCAGGCTTGAAAACATAAAAGGTGAGCCACCATGAGTCAGGAAATAATAATGATGATAATAATAATAATGATGATCATTATTTTTAGGTGGCTAAAATATATTCTGCTGCTGACCCTGTCCACAGCAGCACAGCTTAGCTTTCTACAATGGTACTCCTCTCTGCCTCTCCAAACTGGGAGCATGCCGACCACCATCTTACGTAGGTAATACATTGACTATGGATAAGTACCTCATACACCCCTACTTCAAATAATCCAAACTATCCCTTTAAAATGATCAATTTAACCTGAATATGTTTTTTGCAAGTTAACCTACTTCTGTTTTGTGGCAACTTTCTTGCTGACTTCACGCTGCTTTGCGGCCACAAAGTCGATAAACTTCCCACGCTGGGAGCCTCGACTCTGGTTCCTTTCAGATCCTGTTAACAGAGCAGCACACGTGCATTATATTACACATACACACGTATCGAGTCTTCTGACATTGACTGACTTTTTTCAGATCAGAAGAGATGTGAAGAAAGACGTCTGGGTACACTGTGACATGCACTAAAACCAAGTGCTTTAGATCAAAGATATATTTTGGACGGACGAGACAGAAGAATTGACTGTACCTCTGGTCCACTTAGGCTCATCTTCCTCCTCTCTGCTCGTAATCTGTCTGGACTGAGCTGTTCCCACTCTCTCGTTCTCTTCATCCATCGCTCTCTGAATGGCTTCAATTTCCTTTCTCCTTTGGGCTGTAAGTTTCTTCTTCTCCTCATCCACCTCTGGGCGCTCTGGCTCTGTCTCGTCCTCCTCCTCTTCATTTTCACTCTCATCCATCTCCTCAAAGTCCTCCTCATAATCCTTTGAATAGAGAAATACCATCACTTACTATATAAAATATGTTTAACACAAAATAAGAAAAGAAATAACCACAAGCACAAACTTTGCATCTTATAGAGAATAAAAACAGATGCACTCTGCTTCTGAATACTCACCATTTTCTTAGAATGTAAATGGATTACAGCATGCAAAAGTAACACAAACATAAGTAAAGAAATGTTAAAAAATGAACATGGCAAGAAAACCAAAATAAAAGCATGTGGCCTATTTCATAACCAGAAGGCTGTACAGTATTATTACCTCAAAGTCATCCTCATACTCCTGATCAGCCACATCTTCATCGTTGACAACCTGCAGATGTGACATGAGAATAAAATATCTCAAATGCATTAATAAGTGTGCAGAAACTCTGTTGGCTGATGCAGCACTACAGTGAAACTGAAGCTAAAAGTACCGTAGAAGTGAGAAAACGAGCGCATAACATGCAGTAAGCAAGACGGACAGTAGATGGCTCACAATAAGAAGTCACCTGCGATCAGTCCAAGCTTATTTTGTTCAGTTTCAGCTCATAACTTCATATAAGCAGCATGAGCTTAAAAAAAGTTTGCTTTCATGCAAGTAAAGGAAAAGTAGCTGTGAGATCAAACTGACCTGTAGTGCTATTTAATCTATTCACTTTTTTGGTGTGAGTTGCAGAGTTTTGGAGATATCACCGGTAGAAATGTCTGCCTTCTCTTGGATACAAAGGAACTCGACGGCACTTGGCTTGTGGCGCTCAAAGTGCCAAAAATGTACATTTTCTACCAAACTACTACCACCAACCATATCACTGTGCAAAAGAAAGTGTTGTTTAACTTCAACGTGAACATTTTATCTGTCAGCCTCTGCACTAATCCAAACTCCTTCAGTTTTATCATGGTTTATTTTAGCAACTGAAGCTTTTCATACAGTTTCAAATGATGACATAAAATAAAAATCTCCAGTTAATTTTTGACCAGAACAGTGATGTCATCGGCGTACACAAAGGCTGTGACCTTGTGCGCCTGTCCTCTGCACGTTCCAGCAATACCGCAGTCGAGTTAATATGTTTAATTAATATGGTTGGCGGATGTAGTCTGGTAGAAAAAAAATAGATCCTTCATGAAACTGATCACAACAAGTGCAATCCAATTCCATTACATTCAAGAGAAGGCAGTCATCTCTCAGACTCAGACATCTCTCAGCAACTGACACCAAAAGGATCTAGACAGATAAATAGCACTACAGGTAAGAGGAAAAATCTGTATTTCTGCCTTTGGGGTGAACTGTCTCTTAAATGTTCAGCCTGTTATCAAAAGGAAGAAGAAGTCCCGCGGAAATGCACAGCAAAGACAGAAATCGTGCATCTTACGGGCTCCTCCGATTCTCCTACATCTGTCACATTAGCTGTCTCAGAAACCTTTGCAACATCCTGGATCACAAAAATGACACATGGGGGAAACGTGTCACTCAATCTATTAGGAAACCACAAACAGAGAAAAAACAGATCTACATGAAACTTGCGTGCATACACACCTCAGTTTTAGTCTCATGCCTGTGACTTCTGTCAGAAGCAGATTTCTTGGAGCTGGTCCTGTCTCTGTGATGATTTCTCTCCGGTTCCTCCTCCTCCTCCTCCTCTCTGTGCCTTCTCTCTTTGTGTTTGTCCCGTTCTGCTCGCTCTCTGTCACCACGGTGGTGCCTGACCTCTTCACCTGACCCCTTCGAGTCTCGATGCCCCCTGGACTCACTGTCATGCTTCCGCTTTTCATCCTGGAGATCAGCAAAATCTACATAAGTAAAACCATGTGACCACAGGATTTTTGACACAAATACATAAACCCTCACAGGTTACTGTTCTTTTTGAGCAGAAAGGATAGAATACAGGTCACAAGTGAAACGAGGTGTTGAATATGAGAACAATGTTAATTCATTTATTTAAAACGCAAAATAGTGATGGACAATCAATATTACTGCAGATGCTTACATGATATGCTCTCTCCTTGTGTCTCCTCTCTCTGTCCTCCTTATGTCTTCTATGTTCGTCCGTGTACTCTGAAATCAGTAAGACATGAATGTTGACCCGATGAGAAAACAGTAATCCTGTGAATATGGGCAAATTAGGTGTACACACTGCTGTGGCCTTACCCCTTTCCTCCTTCAATTCTGAATGCTTTCTGTCTCCATGTCTCTCTCGTCTTTCTCTGTCATCCCTCTTGTCTTCATATTCGTCCTTGTGTCGCTCTCTCTCTCGATGCCGGTCTCTCCTCTCTCTTTCGTGCCTCTCTAGCCGCTCTCTTTCTCCTTCTCCACTCTCCTCGTGTCTCCTTCTCTCCCTCTCAGACCTGTGCTCTCTGTCCCGCTCCTCTCTCCTTCTTTCCTTGTCTCTCTCTTCCCTCCTTTTCTCCCGGTCCTCCTCATGGCGTCTCTCTCTGTCCCTTTCCCTCTCTTTCTCCTTGTCTCTGTGTCTTTCCTTGTCCCTCTCCCTTTCATGCTTTTCCTCTCGATCTCTTCTCCTGTCTTTGTCTTCATTATAATCGTCATACCCCTTTCCATCTACCAGCTTGTCTCTTTCCCTTCTCTTCTCCCTGTCCCTCTCGTCTCTTCTGTCCCTTTCTTTATCACCTCTCCTGTCCCGTGAGCCCTCTTTTCGTCGATCGGCATGTCTGTCCCTCTCGTCTCCATCTCTTCTCTCTCTTGTGCTCTCCCTTTCCCTTTGCTTGTCTCTGTCTCGCCTGGACTCTTTCTCTGGGTCTCTGTGGCGTCTCTCGATGGATTCCCCACCACGGTGCCTTCTCTCCCCACCATATCCTTCTTCCTAAAAAATAAAAAAGAAAAGAAAACTTTTTATATAATTTGAATGCAATTCTGTCAGTGGATATAAATACAGCTTGTATCACCGCTACCTGCAACACCTCCTACACCCTCAAAAACTTACCCTGATGTGTTTTCTCAGGTCAGCTGGTCTCCATGTGTCTTCCTTGGTTATTTTCTAAATAAACAGATTCTTTGTGTTAACTGAATGACCATATCAATGCTCATTCAAAGACAACATACAAATATTTTTATGAAATTCAACCAAAATTTGTAACATTCAGCGAGATAACGTTCATTTCCCTACGATAACTAAGACTTGATACCCACAGGGTTTCAACGTTTGATAACTACCACGGCAGACATGACATTATCTACTGAAAATACACGTCCCAGCTTTAGTCCAGATGTAGTAAAGTCAAAGATAAAGCACTTACCTTGCCGCTTTGCATGTTCTCATCTGTGTTTGTATTTCTGGAGCCTCTCAGTCGCCGAAAATTAGCTCATATTTTTGTAATGACTCCGCCATGATGGCAAACCTCTAATACGCATGCGCAGTTAGTTGAAACCAAGGAGATCGCGTCACTTCAGCTTGACAACAGGCTTATTAATCAGCAGCAGAGCAATCCCTGGAATCAACAGTCAGTTGCCACAGCAACGTTCACCGACTTTCTTTTTCTTTTCTTTTCTTTTTTCTTTCTTTTTTTTTTTTTTACTCAAAGCGTATTAAATCTGTTTAAATGTTGTTCACACTATCATATCGATTGACAAGGACACCCACTGACTGTTGAGTCTGATGTATAAATTGCGCTGGGGCTCGTTTCGATGTTACGAAAACTCTTCTTTTTATTTACAACGTGATAATATACAGACAATCAGAATAACAATCAGAAAACATAAGATGGATATACTGAAAAATATTTACGTTAAAATAAGCAAATAAATAAATAAACAGGACTACAAATAAAGCAAACATATTCAGAGAGAGGTTAAGTAAAAACATTTCCTAATGTCTTAGGAAGTGGTTTCGGAAATGTATGTTGAATGAAAAAATTAGAATAATGAAATTAATCAAATATTCAAGAGCAGCGTCATCTAGATTATTATAGTAGCAAATAATATCTCGTTTACAAAAGATACAGAAAATATCAGCGTTTGTAAACCATGGATGTACGATTAAGAACTACAGCTACATTTTTTATTATACATATATGCTGTAAAAAATTTACCCATACGACAATTTCCAGGGCTTTTTTTTTTTTTTTTTTTTTTTTTTTTTTTAAAAAAAATTTTTTCAATTTATCTGTGCTCGTCATTATATGCCCGTTAGAAGGAAACCCTTGATTTGTTAAACTATCGCGAGATTTGTTAGATTTGTTTCTTCATCGTACATATTTTTCAAATTAATTATGTTGTAAACATGAAGAAGTTGAGGTGAAAATATGGGTAGGTTTATGGCAGAAAAAAATCTGGTTAGGATTAGGGAGGAATCACGATTCATGTTGAAATTGTAACTCTCGCGAGATCTTTCGCGGATCAGGGGTTCCCTTCTAGACACGACCTTATCCTGACGGCTCTGGCATTTGATAGCTAGCTGTTAGCTTACGGAGTAAGATACATATTTATTTGAAGCAGTTTTTTCTCTCATGTATAATTTAGGAACATCTATTCATATGTTCTTGACGTTACAGAAGTTTTACCACAGTTGATCATTACTGTGTTTAGCGCAGGTGAACACCAGATGGCGGTATTTCCCCTCTTTAGCTACACAGGCAGCGGTGGGAGCGCACAGTGGCTGGTCCCTGTGCGCTTTTGGAAAGGCTCATTTCTAACCTCTGTAGCGGCAGAGCGAGCTGAGCTGTGGACTAGACTGGACCCACTGCCCATTTTGACCAAGGGAATGCACGTCCAAGCTTTTAATCGTTTTGGAAATTAAAGTGATCAATGCCAACGATTCTCCCGAGGGCGATGGGCTGGTGTGCAGGTGAGCCAACGTGAGAAGAGGGACCGCTCGCACATGGGAACCGTGTCACCCAACCTTACCCGCGTTTTAACAGTTTGAAGACGGACTCCGGTGGACAGAGACATGTCCAGAGACAGCATGACAGAGGTACGAGGAGCCCATTCACACAGTGCGAGCCACGCTTCTTTACCGAAGGAGAACGGACACGCCGCGCCGAGCCCCGCTCAGCCCAACTTTCCCCATCCTTCAGCGGGGAACACACCCGAGGATCCCCCGGTGTCCTCCACCAGCGAGCTGACCCAGACCTGGGTCCACCTCGCCAAAACGTTTGTTCTCATTTTCCCCATTTACGCACTGGGCTATTTTGAGTTCAGTTTCAGCTGGCTGCTGATCGGACTTGTTATCTTTTTCTGGTGGAGGAGGAACACAGGAGGGAAGCACAGCAGACTGAGCCGAGCTCTGGCTTTCTTTGAGCAGGAGGAGAGAAGTGTCAAACACAGTCTGACCACCTCTGATCTACCACCATGGGTATTTATTTATTCATTTATTTATTTATTTATTAGGGACGGTGCATATCAATAAGCATTACTGTAAATATGCCAGATTTAGTCAAAAAGGCCAGTTTTCCTGGCCAGATGTAAAGTTGGCAACCTAAAATCAATATAAAAATTATTAAATTAATTAAGACACAACAGACATGGGCAGCAACAAAAGTAGAGTAATAATAAAAGCAGAGCAAATCACAGTTCAGAAAGACCAGAAACAGCACAACAACAACACAAGCAAGGTCAACAACAACAAACAAATGCAAGCAAGGACAGACATGAGAAAAAAAAAATATGAACAACTTCACAAAATTGGACATAAGCAAAGATGCTGAAGAGCAAAAACAGAGCAACAGCAAAAGGTAAGGTATGTCAAGCAGCAGTACAAGTGATGTATTAACTTTTGATTTGCCAAATGATGGCATCTGAAGGCTTCTGCGTTGATGGTGACAGATTTGGTTGCTTATGATCCGTGTTCTTAACTGTCTAGAGACGGACCTGTAAGTGGCAAGTTCTCTGATATGAGCTGGTGCATCATTCCATACATGTGCTGCTTCAGTCGACGAGGCAGATTGACTAAAGGAAGTAGATGAAATCATGTCCACGGTCCGAGCAGAGTTTGTTTCTCTGAAGAGCTTGTGGTATTTTTGTGATCAATACGTTTGAGTTTCCAGGAAAAAACAATCAGCTGACAGGAGCAGGAGGAGCAGAGTTGAGCTGTAAAGCTGTGATGGAGCAGCTGTTCCCTCAGCACTGACATTAGACTGAGTCCCGGTCTAAATACAGCAGGGTACAATGGTAAACCAGACACCACGCTGGAAAGGCAACATGCCCGCAGGGTCCCTGTTATTTTGGGATCCAGACTGCAATATCTCTTGCAGTAACCCACTCTATTACTGCAACACTTGTCAGACACTATTAGATAACACTGGAGTTCTTGACTTTTCCTTGTCAGGGTTAACAGATTAGTGTTTAGGGTTATGTTGGGAATCTCCCAAAACATCCTCAAAGACCCTCAGCAGTATGTAAGTCAATGAGATAACATACATACCTGAACACAAAATACAACCCGGATAATAACACAATAATAGATTATACATACATACAACAAAAATATAAATGCAGCGCTTTTGTTTTTGATCCCATTTTTCTTGCAGTGAAAGACTAGTCTTAGACTTTTGGTCTGAGGTTTATTTCTCTCAAATTTTGTTCCCAAATTTGTTAAGATCCGTGTTAGTGAGCGCTTCTTCTTTCTTCTTCATTGGAGAAGTCTGAGATCTTTTCAATCAATATTTCTTTCTGTCACAGAGCCATATGTCACGTGACTTTTCCTTCGCACCAGTGCCTTTGAAAGAGGCTGGTAAGACATCATGTAATCCGTGTTGTGAACCACTGCCTGGAGGGAGCTTATGATCCCCTTGATGCTATGATAGTATCATCAGGGGGAAACATCTCAAAGTAAATGGGTTAGCTTCTTTATAGGGTGTGATACATATTTAATTTGTATTTAATATTAATGAATATTTTCTTGAATGAGGCTTATACAGTGTTTATGTGTCAGTAATTTAAACGGATGGTTCACCCCAAAATCAAAGATACATATTTTTCTTCCCATCTGGTTAGTTTTGGTCTAAGTTGAAGAGTTTTGGAGATATCAGACAAAGAGATGTCTCACCAATATAATGGAACTAGATGGCACTCGGCTTGTAGCGCTTAAAGCACCAAGAAAAAAAAAAAAAATTGGAAAAACTCAACAGCATTGTCTACTTCCAGAAATAATGATCTGGTCGCTCAAGATAATTCAGAGACCTTGTTGTTAGCAATTTCATGTAAGAGTTATCTTCTTTCTACCAAACTACGCCCCACAACCACATCACCATGCAGAAGGAAGCGTGCATCTAGTCATGGACGAGAGGCTCGTGCTTGTGACAGCGCCGGATACATTAAGATTCACTAAGCCTAATCAGCTGGCTGCATGTTTTTTTTTTTTTTAATTGCGAAAGCCTATGACACAACCTTTGACCCCACATCTGGTCAAATAATGGGACAAGATCTGACAGCGGTGTAGGGCGGCTGATAGCTGAAATGGACGACAGAGCGGGATGTAAACAATGTTGGCATCCTCCTCAGCTGAGCTGTAACCACTCATCCGTGAGTTGATGCAAACTTCCTTCTGCATGGTGACATGGTTTGTGTGTGTCGTCTAGAAAGAAATGATGAAATGATTTTACATGTATTTTTTTTGGTGTTTTGAGCACCACAGGCTGAGTGCCACCAAGTTTCATCATATCTGAGAAAAGGCAGACAGATCTCTATGGCTGTTTTCTCCAAAACTTGGCAACTCACACCAAAGCAATTTAGATGGATAAACAGCACTAAAGCTGAGAGGAAAAATATGTATTTTTGAATTTGTGTTGAAATGTGTGTTTTAATTTCATATTCTGTTCCATATTGGCTCTCCTGGAAGTCCAAAGGACAGAGATCAGTCCCTTCATGTATCTTCTTTAGTGGAAGAGAGTGAAATTTAGAGACATCTTAGACTCTCTTTTAGGACCCCAGATAGTCTCAGGAGTCCAGTTTGGAAATCACTAAGGAAACAGTATAGATTGCATTTAATCGAGTGCTAACCAAGCACAAAATACTGCTCAAATAAGCTGAAAATTAAAGTGAACATGAAGTGTCAGCTGCTAAACTTTACTAACGTACCTGTTAAACTAACTGAACTAAACTATAAATCAGACACTTTACATTTTAGCTGGTTTGTGATGTTCAGTGCAGCCTCGTGTTTGGAGTAAAAGGGTTATTCTGCTGACACATGGCTGAGGAGGCATCGAGGCTATTAAATGGGGCTCGAGGTAAAAGGTAGAGCCACAGCATCCCACTTAGAGGAAAAAGGCATTATTGAATGGCCTCCGCACCCCCGGCCTTAAGTCTGCGGCTGTTAGAGGAAACTGCAAATCAAGCACTACATGTACTCTGGTCATCCCTGCTGTGGCTGTGTATAAACTTCTCAAAAAAACCTTTACAGTGATTGATTAGCATCCCCAGTCTGAGTGACAGGCTAAGCACATATAGCTGCATCAATACTGCGCTGTCATCAGGGGTGGGTATTTTCACCAGCGATGGCTCCTAAATCTCGTCACAGTTTCCCTCCAGCAGGCCGAGGTGAGTCTTAATAGACACATCACTGCTGTCACACAGGCTTTTTTAGTGGAGTGCCTCCATTCCCAAACTTCTATTAGTGAAGTGTACTCCTCCTCCTTGTTCCAGTTTATACCATCAGCTGTATTCATCCAGGCTGAGTCATTGGCTGGACGGTGAAGCAGCTACTTACACTCAAAGTATCAGTATGGGTCTTAATTAAGTATCACATGGGAAACGAAAAGAAAATCTTGCACTGTGTCGCTCTAACTGCAGGTATATCTATTAATTTGTGACATTTTGATTTGCTCTGTCAGGTGTCTGGGGAAGTATCACTGCAGGCCCATAAATATATACATAGATGCGGGTTAAATTCCAACCAGAGCACCAAGGACATGACTTCATTTGGTGAATGAAACACCTTGAGCAAACACATTGCAACTTTTTTTTTTAAACCTGATTAAATCATAGATCAACTTTAAATTATGTGTCACCAAACTTAAAAAGTAAAGGGACAGTTCACCCCAACGTCAACATATTTTTCCCCTGGCCTATAGTGCTGTTTATCCATCTCGATTGTTGTGGCGTGAGTTGCCAAGTTTTGGAGATATCGACCGTCTGCCTTCTCTCTAATATAATGGAACTAAATGGCACCAGTCCTGTCGTCTGATCTTGAGTAACTGGGTTATGATTATTGGAACGAGATGCTGGTTTAGAATTTTTCAATTTGAATTGAATTGAATTTCTTTTTTTTTTCTTTTTTTTTGGTACTTTGAGCAGCACAAGCCAAGAGAAGGCAGACATCTCTAGAGTCAAAACCCTGCAGCTCACACCAAAAAAAAAAGTCTAGATGGATAAACTGTACGAAAGGCCAGGGTCAAAATATGTATTTTGTATTTGATAGTGCTGTTGTGTTGTGGTAGTGTTTCCACCATCATAACCACAAAATATAACATCAAAGATGTATCTAAAGAAAATGTCTTCCTGTTTCTTTTTTACTGACCTCCTCACTGTAACTTTGCCTGGGAAAATGTAAACACGGGCTCTTCCAGGTTGAATGCTGACTTGGTGGCAGGCATCAAGAGTAACTGTATAGAAATAGCTGATCTCCTTGCTGATGGTGGCATTTCTTATGTAGGTCATAAAGAGGTATCAGTTTAATTAAAAGTCTTGCATAACCAGTGAAAAACTCCACCTAGTATGTTTTAAATGAATAAAGATTAAATTTAAATCACTCTTTAAACCTCAGTTTAGTTTTTACCAAGATTAAATTAAATTCTTTTCCACCCAAACTTTAATCTCCGATTGAAATGTGATCCAGGATGAACTTTGAACTTGAGCACTTATCACCCCTATTTTATACTTGGCCTGGGTCTCTACAGCACCTGATTTTTGATTTATTTATTTTATTTTGGCTAAGGAAGAATCTCCACGTTGACTGAACTCTATTCAGTTTCAGTTGTCATCAATAAACTTGGATTTACAAAACAGAGATTAGCTTTTAGTTTTGCAGCAGAGCTCCACTTAATTTTAAATCTGGATTTGCTTATTTTTAAACAGTTTTGCTAAACAGATTAAATTAATCTTTACTTTACACAGTTTTTTGTCCCATGGGACAGAGAGGCCAATATGCTGCTTGATTTCAGGTTTCTGATCGGTGTGTTGGTCAGAGGAGTCAGATATTCTGCATTATAACAGACATGTAAAGGCACTTAATATGTCAGTGTGACTTATGAGATGTATTGCACTGTAATTATAGTTTGAAAGGTAAGAATTATGTGTCTGAAATAAGTAGTTGTCAGCTGAATCAAATAGTTCGACTACTGCATCTCTGAATGTGGTACTTTATATAAATATGATGCCTCATTAACAGTTTGTATTCCGAGTTTGTCCTCATTACTCTGTCTGCCCAGTGTGGGTGATTTGAGCCACAGCTGCAATGATTAACCAATCAGTTGTCAGCTGTTAGATTAGTCACCATCTATTTTGATAATAGATTAATCGTTGAGTCCCTTTGTCCAAATTCTCTGATTTCAGCGTTCAAATGTGAATATTTCCCCCTTTTTCTTTCGTCCTCCATGAGAGTAAACTGGATATCTTTGGGTTGTTGACAAAAACGACATTTGAGGACGTCAGCTTGGGCTTTGGGAAACACAGAACGTTTGTTACCATTATATGACAACTTATGGACCAATCAACTCATTGATCAATCAAGAAAATGATCAATAGACCAATTGATAATGAGATAAGTCTTAGTTGCAGTCCTCATTTGAACTCGGGGAGAGTAAACCTCATAGTTTCAAAACACAAGCACACTCAGGACATAAACCCTAATGACAGTACAGCAACGAGCTAAATAATTAAGATGCTTTGCTCCCGCTCTCTGCTGCACAGCTCAGTTTTCTCCGCCAGCACTTAAACGTGTCCTTTTGAGGATATCATCCATTACTTCACCTACATTGTGTGAATAAGGTCACTATGTCAGCCGCAATAATGAAGCCTTGCCAGCACCCCTTTTACAGATTATATTGTTTCCACCATCATGATATACAATATGGGCCTCAGTCTGTCATATTAACTGGAACTTTCTGTCCCCCGTCCTCCTGCTCTTGTCTCCACTTTATTCACACTTTGACAGAAATGCTGCATAAGCATTTCGCTGCCTCCATAAGGAGCAGTGCTGTCCCTTGTCGCTGTGGCACCACATGTCAGATCTCACCAGCGCTCCGGCCAGATATGCGTCACTTTATCTTACTGTTGAGATTAGGGAATAAACACCTTCAATTCACCGTGATGGAGAGAGGCAGGGTTGTTTATCTGTTATTTATTAAGGTGGAGTGTGTGTGTGTGCATCGCTGCGCCTTTGTGAACGGTATTGACTTCATTCCAGGCATTTCCTTTACCTCGTGTTAAATCAATGCCTGATTTACTTCGGCCGTTCGAGAAGATTAGTCAAACTGCAGCTCAGTCTTACAGCACAGGAGATCTGTGGAGGTCTGGAAATGTGAGGCTGGGATTAAATACTGGTAATTTAGTGACATTGCAAAAGCAGTTTTAATCTTAATTCTGTCTTCTTGGGCAAATAACGCAAATAACATGGCATGAATTGCCTGATATCAGACAGAATTTTCAAATCATTGCACTCCATTTCTAAATTCGGAGAGAATCAGTCAAGAGTGCAAAGATTTGCAGGTCTGGAGAATGAACTTTGCTCACATTCAGCATGTGAAGAGAGAAAAGGTTTAAGGTTTACCCTGATGTCAGTTATCTCGATAAACACACAAAGATGATAAAAAAGAAAGGTCAAACGATCAATGCATTCTTCAGCTAGAAATAAAAAGCACGGAGAAATTCAGTGACCTTTGCTTGAGGAGTGTTTTGGAACTTCTTTTTCATCTTCACTTTTTTCCATCATCTTCTTCCTTTTATATCAGGCAGCCACTCCATATGAAAGAGCTCCTGCAACAACTGGCCTCAGCTGTCATCAGAGCCCAATCCAAACAGTCTGCCCTCTCTCCTATGAATTGTTTTGCAGTGATGATGTAATCAAACTCTTTTATTGTTACCTGCAATGAAGAATGCCGGGTTTGTTTTATTTTGAAGGGGCAAGAGACATGTGTCGTATTGAAGCTTTTGCTTTTCAGCAGAATTACAAGCAGAAGTTTAGACATAGAAATAGAATTTGACCTTGGAGTTTGTAAGGGTGAGTAACTTTTGAAATTTGTGCTACATACAACAGTTAAAACATTTTGAATTGAAATTCTTGCAATGAACTTTAAGTATTTTTTTTTTTTGTTTATTCTACCATATGTTTGGTAATAAGTGAAACTGGTCTAGTATTGAGTGAGAGCTCTGCAGCTGGCAGAAGCAAAACTGAGCTGCAATGTAACATAATGTAATGAACAATTATTGTGCTCCATCATAGTGCATCCACTAAATGTGCTTGTGTTTGCCACTGACAGGCTCAGACTATGATTATAATAAATGTCTGACATTATGGAAAAGATCCCAACAGAGATAGAGCTTTTTTTTGAAGAGTAAGATAAGTAAGATCAACAAAGCCATCAGACTCCATTTACAGGAACAGTAATTGTATAATTGTAAAACACGCTTAATTCAAACCGGACAGAAACAATTTTTTTTCCCGCTGTTCCAACAATCGCCAGCTCCGGTTGTTTATTTGAAATAAACTGCTTATTTACAGCGTTAGATGTGAAAATATTCTGGCTGTGCACGCTGTTTCTCCTTGCTGGTTCTCTGATGTCTGATCTCCCTCTCATGATGTTACAGTGAATTAAAGGATTATTTTTGACCAAATCAGAGCTGGTGCTTGCTGTAGCAGTGGAAAGATGAGCCAAGACGATTTTGGTGAATTTTGTTGTATCTGTCTGTTTGACGAGAGCAATAAAATCACTGTTTCTGGTTAAACAAAACATATCTTACTCTCCAAAAAAAGGTCTATCTCTGCAGTGATCCTTTCCTTAATGTTGTCACATGCTGTGCTTAGAATAGCAATTTGAGCCTGTCTGTGTTGTGTTATATAGTGAAAACCGGACCCAAAAGTGAGACTCAGACAGCAGTTCAGTTTGAAGTGAATTTATTCTCAAAAAAGCAAGCAGGGTTATGGGCTGGTCCGGGGCTTTCAGGTGAAACAAGGCAGGCAGGCTGAGCAGGACTGGTAACAGGTAACCGTGAGTGCGGATCTGAGGCACAAGGAAACAAAGGTTAAGACAAATATTAAGTTCTAGGACATAAAAAACAAACAAGCAGCAAGTAGGCCGAAGTTTAGCAGCACAAATGTGGACTGAACAATCTAGTGGAGACTGGACTGCAGAGCTGGGGTATTTTTGGCTGCAGGAGTTGATTGGCAGCAGGAGTTGATTGGCAGCAGGACTGATGAGAGCCACACAAAGACACACAGACACAGAGAAAGAGGGACACACAACGAACCACAAGAAACACAGAGAAAACACCTGATGAATGAGGCAAAGGCACAGACTTTGACAGTCTGTACTAAAAAGCAAGCACCATAAATGTCGTAGCTCAGTTTTGCTTCTGACAGCTGCAGCACTCTGCCTCAATAAAGGACCAATTTCAAAAACCGATGTCGTCGTCCCTATTAGTCACTTAGACACAAAACATCCAGGCTGAAAAATACCAAAGCTGAGTTCAGTGCAGAGTATTTGGTACAAAAAACTATTTAATGGATTGCCATGAAACTTGCAGATATTTATGTTGCCCAGAAAATGATTCCTTCTGACTTTTTTTTTGCTCTAGCGCCACCTTTAGGTTGACATCTGTAGTTTTGAATGAAATGTCTCAACAGCTACAGGAGGGGCTGCCATAAGATTTAGTACAAAATGAGTAGTAAAAACTGTGATGATTATATTTTATAACAAAATACCCAATAAAATAATGACATTCCCATCATCCTCAGCTGTAGTTTGTGTTTGGGCAAATTAGCAAGTATTAGCATGCTAACAGCTAAACAGTTGTGAACATTAGAAACACTTTTCTTGCTATGGCTTTGTCATCATGAACATGGCACCATGGTGACATTAGCAATTAGCGCACAGCTAACTACAGCGAGGCTGTAGACTCTGTTGTGTTGTAACGATGGTGTAATATAAACTGTGCTGCTGTACAGAACTTTTAATACTGGAACAAAATATGATGTCTTGTTCGTTTAAATGTTTTGCCCAAGAGAAATGTGAAATCTTCAAACTGTTTTTTCTTGAGTAGCAGCTTTGAAAGCTTTTCAAAAGAAAAAAAAA
>JAJHUR010137321.1:22055-46650 GCA_027495735.1 Lutjanus campechanus | reverse complement strand
GCAGTGCAGTTCAGCGTCAGCTTTTCAACGTTGATTCACGCTGCAGTTTCTTCAGAAATTGCCGTCTTTAGTGTAAAGCTTCAGCATGAGATGTTCGGTTTGCGTTAGCAGTAACTTACTACAGCTCTGATATGGTGTTAGGAGATGAGCCTGAGCAGTAAACAGTGAGGCTGAGATCGATGAGATAATTTGAATCCAGTGGAGGAATGGCAGACTCTGCCACGAGCAGTAAAAAACACTAAGAGAGGTAATTATTTAACATAAATACATTGAATGGCTATTGAAAAAAATGCTGACCATAAATAGTTTCAAAAATAAGGTTTGATTTAATTAAATCTTAAGGGTTTATAACTTTGAAGGTGTGGAAAACAGCAGGATTCAAAAATGCTAAATATGACTCAGTGCACTCAGTGCCTACAATCATATTATATTTAGAGGAAAACCTTATGATGCATGTTTGTGTTTCTGTTTTTACAGCAAAGTAATGAATAAAACATAGAGTCAGTATGATGTCTTAATATAACCAGTGTCATGCCGACCAGTGTGTTATCCAACCGCATACAACCTTGAAAGTCTTTTTAAAATTGATGAAAAAGTGAAGGAACTTTGGTACTGTTTTTGTTTTTTAACTCACATATTTTGTGCTTTTGTCACTCAGCTTCGTTGGCAACACAGAGATTGATGTAGACATCAAACGCTACTACTGCAAAGCTGGCATTAAGAGCATCCAGGTAAGAAAACCTCTTTCGTCTGATTTGTTTCACATCCTCACAGGGGCACTCTCCTTTGGCATGAGTCTCTGCCTCTACAACGGTTGTCAGAGAAGGAACGTGAAGCGTTGGATATAAAGTGACACGGTGACTTCGGGTAAAGGTCTGTGCCGTTGGCTCTAATTTGAGAGGCTTTTTCGAGCACTGGATGAACAACAACTTTGATTTTTGTACACTATGTAATAACATGATGACGAAGGCTTTTCCCCTGTCGCTAGAACATTATTTCTCATTATTTCTGTGCAGGGACGTCTATTAAATGACTGCATGAATAAAGCTTTCAGCATGAGGGTATAATTTCATCATATGCTGGGATGAAAGCACAGATGACTCATGTGTACTGCGTACTCATACTGATAAGCCTGTGCTAATAATGTAGTGCATTTGTAAATAACCGTTATGAAATTCCCTGCAGCACTGCTTCCCAAACTTTTTTGACTTGTTGCACATGTCTAAACCATTATATTTATTATATTATTATATATACTTTCACTTACAACAGCCAACCTTTAATGCATCACTCAGCTACTGCGTCAAACGGCACCCTCCAAGGAATGACAGCTTGTAGAAAGCTACTGGTTGTGTGGCAACTAGTGGCATCTCGTGAGTGTTGTCTGTCATCAATACTAGTGCTGTATTTCAGTGGTCAACTCAAGTTCAATGTGGAAGTGAGATGTTAAAGCCACTATGAAAGAAATGCTCCGTGGTTGAGGAGAAAAATGGATCAAGTCTTAGACATAAACAGAAAGTAATCTAACTTGTCTGCAAACAGATGAACTCTGTGCTAAAGGAAAGGTTGTGCTGCCTCAATCATATGCTGGCTCCCAAAGTTAGGAGTCATCTAAACTTTGAGAACCCCTACTCAAAACGTTGTGAACAGTTTAACCAAAGACACATTTTCTCCACCAAGAACGTTTAATTTGAATCTTGCTCAGAGGCCTTGAGAGGTAAAACTATCCAGTATTTCCAGAGAAAAGAAAGTAGAGACAAATATGAGAAAAATGAACATAGTGTTGTACTGCAGAGATGTTTTTTTTCCCTTCTTCCTTCCAATCCTATTTATTGTCTTGTAGCTCCCTAGATTTATTATAAGACCCCATGGGTGGGTCTGGAGTTGGGAACTATAAAGATAATATAATTATAAAGAAAATAGCCACTCTTTGGCTAAAGAGAAAACAAAATAAAAACATAATCATAACATAAAAGGAGATAGAAAAAGCATAGTTATAGGAAGTTTTTACTGAACAATTTGTAGGATTTAGTGGCTTCTGGCTATGAGCTTGCAGATCGTACACCCATTATCTCACTTGTGAAGTGTGAGGGAGGACCTACGGTGGCTGCGAAACTCACAAAAAAAACACCTAAGGCCCTATCTAAAGCCAGTTTTTGGTTTGTCTGTGTTTATTCTTTACTACCAGCCCGCTCTCATTCCCAAGTCGTCAAATACCGACATACAGACGCACAAGGTACCTGTTAGTGGCTGTGTGTGATGCACGAGGCTTTCAAGTGACTCCATTGTAAACCCGTCTGAGATACACCAGGATTTTGACATAGTATAAAGAGCTATAAAGTTCACATCTGGAGGAGGTTTGGTGGAGGTGGGGTGGATGGATGGGTCAAACAAACACAGGAGTTTCACCCCAGGATGTGTAAAGAGACATACTTATTTTAACTCAAAATGTGGTATTTTCCTCAACCTAAACATGTAGTTGGTGTCTAATCCTACCCAAAAAGTGGCTGTTTCGCAACATTAGAGCTCCTGGGGTGGGGTGGGGTGGTGCATCCAGCTGATCTGATTGCATGTTTGAAAGATGGCAACTAATATGTCACCTCTTAACCTTCACCATCCTCCTTGAGAAGTTTCCCCTGCTCTCTGCTGTGCCTGGCAACACAAGTATGTTTATGTGTGTGTATGTATTGTGTTCTTGAATGTCCTTGACCCTTTTGTGTATTGCTGCAGTGAAGCAAAGCAGGCCGAAAAAAAACAATCAGTGCGCCTCCGTGGAGGCCTGTTAGTCTTGTCCCTGGGAGACATTTGTTGCTCACCACCCTCATTATGTAACTCGGGCAGACCTACATATCTCCCCAGCTCATTATCAACCACTGATACATTAGGCCCCACCGCTCCTTGAGCTGGTGTACGTTACACAGAGCAGGTGCGTTTGACTCCGTGATCACGCTGAGATTAGTGATGGCTTTGTGAGGAGTGGGGTTAAACTCTGGCTGATATTGATCTTTTATTATGTATTTAATATCAGCCTGTCATGTGGTCCCACCACAGTGATGGAGGTCCGCGCCTCACCACAGCCACAGTATATAAAAAGCCTGTTAAGCCTGCAAATAAATTACGTTTTCTGATTGATTTCAAATTGCAGTCATTTTTTTTAAAATAAATGAATCCATTACTGCATGTAAGATCTGTTTATGTGAGTGTTTCCTTTCCAGTCAGGCGTTGGTGTGTGTCGCCCTGCCTTTAAGACATTATTAGTCCTTAAGACAGATAAATCCATACTTGAAATATTTGTGTACCGTTTCACAAGCTACTGCCTACAGAAATTATGCTTTGTTTGTCTTTTTTGTGCAAATTCTTTCATTTAAAAATAATGTGTCAAATTGAACTCACCTTGACCACAGAAATAACACAAAGCCTTAAAAATGAATGTGTTTACTTCAAAGAGCTGCATGCAAACATTAAAAGAGCTTTATTACCTCTGCCAAGAAGGTTATGCTTTCAGGTTTGATTTTTGTTTTTTTTTGTCAGCAGGATTAATGAAAAACTATTAACCGTGTTTTCATGAAACTTGGTGGAAGAGAGTAGAATTGGCCAAGGAGGGAAGAATGTGTTAAATTTTGGAGCAAATCCAAATCATCAAATTAGTTTTCACTTGTGTTAACAGAAAATGAAACGAATTCAAAAGAACGTGATTAATTCAGCTTCACTTAGGCACAACCATATTTTGACATAGTTCTAATAGTTGGAAATATATCCAGACATATGTAATGTATATAGTGGCTGTGTTTGCAGAATCAATGTTCAAACTAGGATCACTCGCAATTACAATCAGTGAAAACAGCCAACCCCACTCCTTCATATGTTTTTCCAACTTCCAAAAACACGATAAAAGATAAAATATTCTCCGTAGGGTTGCAAATTTTGTACATTTTCTTTAACTGATAGTTGAAAATGTTAACAATTGGTTAATCATTAATAATTTATAAGATACAAAACGCAACTCTTTTTTCTCATTTTAAGTTTTATTTGAACAATTCTAGTGGCACATTAGTAATGTGAAATATTCATTTAGGAAGCAATTTAAGCAGACAAAACAATTAAAAACATAAGGCTCTCACTGGAAACAGCTGCTCTTGTCGTCATTCAGCAAATGGGTCAAATAAAGGTCAGATGGGGTGTCAATTCTAGACTAACAAAGCAGACCAAACCAAAGTGTGAGGAAAAACTCTGGAGAAGTAGTACACAAAACATACATTATTGGTTATTGAATTTTAATCAGTTCGGTTCTTAATTAATGATTAATGATTAACATCCCTAATTCTTTTCCTCCTTTTGCTGGGGACCTCCTACAACCCACCCATCCTGTTGGTCTTCAGATAACAGTTTAATAACCACTAGACTATCCTCGGTGTTGGCCTGCAGGATCCGACTGTCCTTCCTGTTAGTATTTGTTTCAAGAAATGTTATTGGGTTTGGTTGGACAAGATTTTCTCACTCTCCATCCTAAAAATACAAATATAACCTCAAAACAAATCTACTGGTGCTAGAATTTGACCACCCTTTGTTCCCTGGTGTGGATTAGAGCAGCTGTGTGGTGTCCACATGACATACGTAAAGCACTTCCAATACCATAATCCCTGTAATTGTCCTAATATGTTACGGAGAAGGTGGAGGATGACACGGGGCAGGTGTGAAACCAGGCTGTGATCGAGTTTCCGACCTGTCATGTGCTACAGCTACAACGGCTCCGCTGCAGAAGAATGTCAAGGGGCAGCGAGGCGTGACTTCCCTTTTGTGTATCTGTGTGTCACTGTGTTCCTCTTGTGTTTCCATAGATCCACGGCGTGTTGAGAGTGGTGATGGAGCCGTTGCTGGGCGATATGCCTCTTGTTGGAGCTCTGTCTTTGTTCTTCCTCAAGAAGCCAGTAAGTCCAGACGCTGATAATATGACACTCGTTAATTCAATTAAAGCTGTTTGAAAGAGCAGCGGTGGAAGTTATAATGACGCCGCGGTCTGAATAAACGCAATATGATTAGAGTGAGAGGCGATTAAACTGGGATTTGTTTTTGGAAATACAAAACCGCGTCTCTCCTAAATGTTTTCCAGCACTTGAGACGGTGCAGCAGTGTCATATTATTATTATACATGGCATTTGAGAAATAATGAGAGTTCTGCATTTGCTTTAATCTTGTTCTCTATATTCAGTATTTTTGCTCAGGTTCGCCCCGTTTCTGTAAATATCACAAACTGTACTGAATATGTTTTATGCTCCAGTTTGGTTCTCTGTGTATTTTATATTCTCACTAAATTTCCCCGGAATTGCACCTCATAAAACAAATTGGTCCTTGGTTTTCTGCCATTCACACACTGTTTACCTCTCTCAGGCAGAAATAATGGATGTAGTTTGGTCTTTTAAGTGTTAATTTAATAAGTCAAATCTCAGCTGAATCACAGCACACAGTGTTTCTTCATTCATCTTCATTTTACAACCAAAACTTCCAGTTTAATATCTGTTTGTTCTCCTTCGCTGGCATTGGTATTGACATTTCCTGTGCTCTTGCAGCTTAAAGGGTAACTTGGGTATTTTTCAACCTGGACTGTTCTTTCCCATGTTTGTGTGACTGATGGGGTATTGAGGGAGAGTGCTGCAGCCGGCACAAGTGAAACACTCAGCTGGGAGCGCAGGAGAACATTTTGGAGGAGGAGCATTAATTTCAGTTGAGATGCTTCGGTTGCTATGATACTGAATTTCCACGGAAGTCATTTATGTTCCATACGCAGATAATGCTAGTTGTTATTATCAAACTATTCTGAATGTGAAAATGTCATCACGAGGTAGCGCAGTTTGCTCTGGTCCTGGTTTGGATGAAGGGAAGGCTGAAACACGAAGGGTAAGGGGACAGACCTGCTGGTTTGTGTGGGCTGATGAGATTTTGTGGACAAGGAAACCCGTCTGGAATTCTTGTGCTAAATTAATGCTGCCGAAAACCCAACATTTCCTAATTTTGCTGCTTTCTAACCAAACCTGTGCAATAACAGTCATGGGGTAATGTTTATCCATCATTTTACAGCTACTCCACTCGAGCTAAGCTCTTGTTTTTTGCAAAAAGGCAAAATTTTCAAAATTTTAAATGGAGCCTCAAGGAGAACGAGCAGCAAAGAGTTTGTGGTAGCCCGTTTTTCCCTCCACTCCTCTACTGTGATTGGATGGCTGGGTTAAAAATGAAAAGTGACGGCGATCAGAAAAAAACAGTCAGTGCTTAACGCTGAAAATATATCCTGCACCTCATCACGCTGCAGCCGTTTGTAGCAGAGTGTAAAGACGTGATGCTCCCATTGGAAGACTGGTCACTTTAAACAGAAAAATATAGTGTCTGTTCATGGTTAATATTATTTATTTATGTCTTTATACAGTCTATGCCTGTCAGTGGCTAATACAAGTACTTTTAGTTGACGTACTTTGACGTAACGCTGTAGCTTAGCGGCCGCAATGGACCAATTTTAGAGCCAGACCGATATATTGTTCATAGAACATAAAGTGCAGAAAACAATACATGGTGAATTAAATTTAGCACAAGGAAGAACATTATTAGGACAAGGTGTAAATGCTGAGAATCTATGCTTCTTGCTTTGCAACCTGCCCCGGGCATAAAAAATGTTGTTGGTCCAGATTTAAAGATACCGAAGTAATCTGAAGTATTTCTATTCAAACAATCTGCATTACTTTACATGGTTTGCATTTCACATTACCAGTTGTTTGAATCTTCCGGTGCACATTCCATCAATCTCCCTGTTCAACCCCTGTGCAGAGCCACTGCTGCACGGCTTAAAATTGTTTGACCGATTTATATCAAATGGGAGGACCCAGTGGAACTATAGCAGAGCTTTAAATAGCTGCAGATCAAGCCAGCCCTACTTTGGCAGATTTCACTACCCCGGGCATTCAGCTAAAGCTCAAGGTGGAGATATTACAGTCGGAGGCTGAAGGCAGCAGCTCTCATCAGTAAATCGTGGCGCAGTCCCACATGTATGCACACATACTTATACATCCCAATCCTCTGCCTGCGTGTAGATGAGTACATTACACTGGTATAGTGGAGGGAAAAGGATATAAATTGCAAAACCAATCTCATAAAAAAAGAGAAAAAAAATCACGGTATTTCACGTCCTGGAATTCAAATAACTCATCGTCCTTCTTGCAGCGTACCGTACAAGGCCTGATCCTGAGTGCCAAATGAAATGGAAACATTTCCAGACCATAAGAGGTCTTGGCCGCGGCGGGTCTGTGTGATTGCACTAATGTGACTCAGTGCAGTGTAAATAAAAAGATGCAACACATTCTGCTGTGAGACCACTAAAGAGATTTCATTGCTCTGCCTCAGCTGAACAGTCTGACACTTTAAATAAGGATTTATAAGTCCAGCAGTGGAGGAGATTGACTCTGTACTACTGGTTATATTGTGAACTTCTATGCATTATCCATTAAAGTATTGATTAATTAATGGATTGGAGATTACTCAGTTAATCTTTAGGCTGCAAAATGTCCACAATAATTATGAAATTGATGTCTTAAAGGGCCAGTGTGAGGGATTTAGTGGCAAATAGTAGTGAGATTAAACAGCTTACACCTCGCCTCACCCTCTCCTTCCAAGCCAGCAGGAGAACTAATGACGCTTATGAATATTATGTTACATCTCCGCCACGTTCTGCCATTAAATCCCTGTAAATCGCACACTGGACCTTTTAAAGAAGAGTTAGAGATTTGGGAAATAACAGTCACTGAATCATTTAGTCAAAATGCTCCAGCAGTGTGACAAAATGTCAAGGGAGGGAGCCAAACTATTATATCAATGACTGGCTTGAAAATCGTTTCAAAAACCTCAAGGAGCTGTGCTAAAAGAGTGTGTGAGAAATTTCTGCAGAGAGTTAGATGAGAACTTTTATACCACTCTCATGTCTGGAAGCAAAATATGAAGCTCCAGCCAGGAGACAGTTAGCTTAGCTTAGCATAAAGACTGGGAAGAGTGGAAAACAGCTGACCTATTTCTGTCCAAAGGTTAAAAAAAAATAAATCCAGAGCAATTAATTCATGATGTCTTGTAGACTCCAGAAAGTTTTTTACTTTACTTTATATTTTCTTCATTATCATATTTGTTCATTTATTTTTTTAGCAATTCATTTAAGCTGCACTCTGTCTAAACATTTGGTGTTTTGAAATGGTTGGAGGCTTGTCTCCATGAAGCCAGCCTACTCTGGTTACACCTTGAAAATGTAACCTGCATAATATCTCCCCTTCAGCCCACTACTCTTTAGCATACATGCTGGAAACACAGCCTGCCCTGCACTCCCTGTTCCTCACCCACATACGCCAAGAATCCAGCGATGTGCAGATCGCAGTTATATCCGCAGGCTCTGCAGATAATCTGGGGATCAGGTGGGCCAGGTCATAAAAATTAACATTCTGACTAATGGTGGATGGGTTGCGGGTGGGTGAAACAGGGTGAAGCGTCTCCCCTGTGCGCATTTACATATAAGGCGCAGCAGTGTTATTTCATTGTAGGAATGAAATGATTATCAGTTTCATGATAATTAGTGTTATTGTTTCAAATTTTCATTATTGTAATAACCATGTTTCATTGCCGTGCCCTGAAAAACTTTCCAGCATCAACCAGAGTTACTAACACGCTCCCAGACGCCGGTGCAGCAGCAACATGGGTTTGTTTTGCATCAATGAAAACACTGACAAAGGACATGATGCTGCTGGAAATCATTGAGATGGTTTCAATATAAAAGTTTCAGTGTACTTTTCAAATAAATTTTCAAACCGATTCATCTTTACTTCATTGATTATTATTATCATTATTATTATTATTATTTTTAAGTACTTTATGTCTTTGTGACAGCCATTCCCAAACTGAAGAATGCCATGAAATTTAAATCCCATGGATTTGTTTTATTCTTTATTCATTCTTAAAATTAATCATACATATTTAATAGCAATTTCCTTACTTTAGACTTTTCAAGACCTCTCAAGGCCCGCCCGCAGGGCTTCACAGTCCACCAGTGGACCCACACTTTGGGAATCACTGCTTTATTTTGTAGGACAGCTGAAGATATGACAGGAAAGAGTGGGTGGACAGTATGCAGCAAAGGGCTTCAGGCTAGAATCAGAGTCAGTACATGGCGTGCACACTACCAACTGAGCTACCAGGGCTCCCCCTTCATTGATTATTTTGATCTCCCCCACACGCTGACAGGACCGGTCAGGAGGATCTCATGTTAATTGATGTCCTGCTTTCTTCTATACATCCAAAAGATCACGCAGATAGTTCAGGTTCATACAGTCAAACTGTTTGGAGTTACGCAGCTTTTTAGGAAAAAAAAGAACGAAAAAAAAATCAAGTTCCACAATCTTTGCTGCAGTGACATACATGGAAATGCTTAAAATGACTGAAAGCAGGCTGTCATGCAAGGCACAGCAAAGAAATCACCTGGAAAGCTCACGTCTCTCGACATAATTTAAAAGGCAATTTAGTCTACATACAGGGAGCGGTAGAGCTGGAGTGAAATGTCCATCTGAGCGCAGATCTCTAAATCACAGAAAATAATATGTTTGGGTGGGTGGTGTGTCGATGATTTATGCGTATGTGCAGATTTAGATGAACTCAGTACCCCCAGACACACCCGATGCAGATCTGCACTCTACTGAGGGCTCTCCTCTAGTTCACTTTGGATGTTGTATATATTAAATAAACAAGACACAAAGTTAAGCAAACAAAGAAGCATTTTTCCTAAAATGTCAAACTCTTCCTTTAAATTAGCTCATTTCGTCTGGCCAACTGTCCAAAACTCAAAGATTTTAAATTAATGATGATGTTAAAAAGGGAAAAGCAGCAAATTCTAAAAATAGAAACAATGAAACCTGCAAATGTTTCGAATATTTTTGGATAAAGTAATGATCAATGATTATTTTTGATTATAAATGATGATAAATGATTATTATTTAATCTTGATTGTAGACTGCCAGGTTTTTAATCTTTTCCAGTAGATTATTGTTACTCAAATACAGCATGGCTCCGTAGAAGTGATTTGCAGGCAGGGCTGTGTCCCTTCACATCACATCCCCATCACACTCAGACCTCCCCACCTCATCATTCAGAGCCCTGCAGTGCTCCCGTCTCCCCTGCGACGCTCAGAGCATCTGCTGCAGTGTAAGCAGCGCAGGCAGAAAAGAATGGTGGGGAAGACTCATTAAGAAAACAGAGACACTTCATCTAGGAGGCAGAAACAGATCAAAGCTCACTGTGAGGCAGGATCTGCCTGTGTCTCAGGTCTCAGCTCATGCTGATGATCCGCACTCTCTTTGATTTACTCACTTTTTTTTTTTTACTGTCTTCTCTTTTAAACATGTGAAAACCTCCTCCCAGTTTTACACAGAAATGGAATTTAAATTGGTTGGTTTTGTACCAGTTTTTGACTTGAGAACACTTTGTAAAAACTAGTACTTTTGACCACGGATAACTACTTTGTCCCTGACCTCATTATACAATGAAAACTAATGAGACCCCAGAGAGCTGCTGCTACTTTAATAAATAATTTAGTAGGCAGGTGTTTTTGTATTTATTTCAATACGAGGATCTGTGCTCTCTGTCTTGTGTGACTCATAAACCTTTGCTAGTTGTGCACACAGCATCCATTTCAACACTTAGACTGGGTTGCACCAACAAAGATTAATTTAATCAATGATTAGTTCTTATCAGAGTTTAGTAATGCAGTGAGCTATGTAAGCTATGCGGGACTAGGGCATAGAAAGTATAAAAGAGGCACACGTTGCATTGTGTGCTAGCTAGCTAATAAGTAGAACAACAAAAACAACGAAAACCATTATATTGTTTCCTAGCTAGCAAAAAATGTGACAATGTTTAAAAAGCATATTGTATTTTATATTGTTTACTTGTTAGCTAAAAACATAAAATATGACAATGTTTGCTCGCTAGCTAAAAAGAGAACAAAAAAGAAAACATAAATGTTATATTGTTTGCTAGTTGCAAAATGTTAGCCTAGTTAGCCTAATCTCTGGCTCTGAAGAAAGGCTCTAATTTCTCCTCTTTTTGAGAAAAGTTTTGCCTCCCAAAGTGTAAATTTAAAGTTAATATTCATATCATTTTAGAATGGAGTTTAAAGTTTTGGTGCAACAGCATTACCTTTAATCTCGGTATAAACTAAAATGAGTTTTAAAGAGAGGTTTAAATTTAATCTTTCTTAATTGTAGATGCAACATAAACCATGATTTAATCAGGCTTAATCATTGTTGCTTAAGGCGGTAAAGTAAACTTAACTGGAAAAAGCCTGAAAAGCTAAAAACAATAAGCTTCATTAATGTAAGGTTTTATATTTAATTTATATTCCATTGCTAAACTGGTGTGCAGTGAGATAATCACAATTTTCTTAAATATTCAATAACAACAGTATAGTAAGTGAAGCAGTGTGTTGTTTCAAAAATGGATAATAACAGTAGAAACTATTTCACAGACCTTTTGATTTATATTATTTTGCTGCAGCTTCTGTTCTGTAGGGCTCTTAGTCTCTGCTGTTATTAATCAGCTGAGGTTTGTTGACCAGAAAATAGGCAGCGATGTGGTAAATGTTGCACAGAGGGCAGGAAACAATAAAGTTAAGTGTTTGGATCAATTGAAAGTCATTCACACTTTTTACTCTTGCAGCCAGATAAACTGGTGTGTTTTCTTCTCCTGTTTTTTCTTCCTTTAGCTTCTGGACATAAACTGGACCGGCCTCACTAATATACTTGACATTCCTGGACTCAAGTAAGTCAGCTCAACCTCCCTTCTCCTGCTTATCAAGTTGTGCCTTTGTTGGTGCCAGTGTGAGAAAATGAAAAGAACTTTTAAAGAACTATGATTTATTATGCACCTGGGGCCATATCACGGAAACTTCCTAACTTCCAGATGCTGTATTTACTGTTTAGTAACCATGGTAATGAGGGTTAGGACTTGAAAAGGAAAAAAAAACTATTACAGATGAACAGTAAATTTTCTTTTTCTAACTTAAACTGTGTGGATATGATTGCTATCAGTGTTGTAAGTTCTGGTTCAGGTTAAATAATTTGTAAAACATGAGAGAAAATAATAAATCAGGAAATTACCTGGTATCGTATCGGTGCATAGACATGCACAGTCGCTGATACTGATACCAGCGTTTTAGGCTGAGGCCTTTTCCAGTACTGATATTGGAACAACTCTTTAAGTGTGTTGGATTGAATATTTAGGATTTCCTAACCGGAGATAAGATAGGATTCCTGAAGTTAGCTGGGATTTGCTTCTGTATTCTGACGTCCTGACGTTCCTGTCATAGTCTCCTCCTGCTTCAACTTGAGATTTAAGACAGAAAGTTTCTGTGATACTGCCAGCGATACTTTTTCTGAAAATAAATAGGGGTACTGTCACTGGACTTTATGGGTCTATTTTCACTGGAGGCTCTCTTGTGCAGTATCTGAGAAGATAAATTCCACCAAATGCACCGAAAGTCTTTTCTGCCAAAGGTTTTGTTTTAGTGCTGAATGTCTGAAGTGCTCTTGTCGTTGTTACTGTTGTGATTAAGAGGCAGACCAGACGGTGCTAATGTCGGTAAACTCGTCTTTTTGCAAGCCAGAGATCAAGTATGAGATACGTCTTTAAATTTCTGAGTCATGCAGTATGTTTTCATACTTACATTACTGTGAATATCAAGATGTGGACAATAGTTTAACAGTCTAACTGGTCTAAATCAGGTCAGATCAGGACATGTGATGTCTGTAGCCTGTTTCCTCATTCTTGCTTATTTTTTCTCACTTACATTAAGTGCCTTTTCCCCCTCGGGTAGTTGTGTGGGCTGAGCAGAGAGTAAACGAGAGTCTATTAAGAGTTGCTAACAGCCCAGCACAATTACTCGCTGCTGTCTTGAGCGGTTCATCACTTATTTACACCCCAAATACACTGACACGTGCATGAATGCTGCATGTGATTTACAGATGCTTGTCATGCACTGTGCTGATGTGGGCAGACATGTTCACACACGCAGGCAGCACTTAATGGCCGATCTCCGCCAGCTCCTCTGTTCGGTCCTCTGTGGGTGAAATGGATCCATGTAGCTTGTGCATTGCAGTGTGTGTGTGTGTGTGCTCATGTGTGTGTGGAGGAAGGGGGCACGTGCAGAGACAGAGGGGTTAGTTGCTGGAGTGGAGGCACAGATGGTGAAATTGTAGCTGCAGGGAGAGTGTTCCTTGAATGCAGCAGCGGGCAGACAGACAGCATCAGCTGGCTGCTTGAAGGCTCGCCCAGTGTGTCGCTCTTTAACCCTGTTATTATTATGATTATGCAACAAATGTCAAACGTGTTTACATGTTTTGATATGTCATTGCTGTTGAGTGGGTCTTAGAATCAGAATCAAAACATGACTAAGAGTCTGCAGTCATGCTAGCAGCTCTGTTAGGCTGCACTCAGCAAAACGCTACTGCAAGCAAGCCCGCGGTGACAACGTGCTGAGGTTCAGCTGGCACGGCACAAAATTAGCACCAGCCATCGGCCAAATGCTGGTAAAATATGCAGGTAGATTTGCTTCACTCACCAGCCAAAAAACACAGTGGTAATCTATTGATGATCTGGTAAAATGTACATTTTGCCAGTGGACAGAAAAGTTAATTTTGCACCCTGTCAGCAGGTGTAATGTTTACCATGTCACCATCTTCGATTATAGCATGTCAGCATGGTAGCATTTAATTAGTGTTTCCCTTATAATAGCACAGAACCATCAGCACCTTCTGACCAAACCTGATATGTGTCTTGTCTGTTTTTAGTGCGTTCCACCAGGCCTGAAAAAAATATTCTAGGGGAAACACTGCATTTCATTGTTAGCACTTAACACAAAGTTCGGGATAAAACAAAAAGTTTACAGGTTGTACGATAAACCACGATTAAATTCCTGACAGCTAGTATTACCTTTGAAAAAGTTAACAACAGTCTCCCAGACGCAGGCGCAGCGAACGTGACTAAACATAACGTGAATAAAACTTTCTTTGAGTCATGACAGATAGAGCTTCATCAGCTTTAATGGCTGTTTAAGAATGAAAACAACAACTCCCACGATCCCACACCACTTCACAACATCATCAAACTACATCTTTTGTTATTGTTTTAAAGTGAGAGACGCCTAGCAGCAGACCTTAAATATTGTGTGTTTTAATGCACATGTGATATGGTTATGTTTGCATAACATATTGGCCATGTTAATGTTTATGCAAACATAATATAGTACATAATATTAGTTTTGCTTGTATTTGGTCAAACTATTGAACAACTTGAATTTTGATCTGATGGAGGCACTAGATGAATGGATCTGTGAACCATAAATGTCTGTAGAAAGTTTTGTTTGTTAGATTTTGAGATATTTTACTGGATTAGTAAAAACTGGAATCATAAAATAATGAATAAAAACCCATCCAACAGTTGTTAAGATATTTCACACTGGACTGAAGTGGTGGACTGACTGACCAACCTTGGAGCCACGGCTAAAAACATCACTGTCTGTCAAAGGAAGATAAAAATGTGTCTTTGATGTGGCTCATGAGTGAGTGAAACACATAGTTCCATATTCTACATTCTGATTATTATAAAGTATGAGTGTCTGCATGTCTGCAGTCAGCACTGTTGTCCTAAAATGACTGAATAAACAGGATCCCTTTTGTTGTTGTGCATGCGCTCACACACAGGCAGGTACAGTACGTGGGGGTGTTCCAGTGTTTACGCCGGGGAGCAGCAAAAATGCAGCTATAAGCGCTGACGCAGCAGGAATCCCTTCACACCCTCAGATCTCTGCTTGAGAAAAGCTGCAGCTCTGATCAGTCGCCCCCCCTCCGGAGAATCATAAAGTCTCTAATCGGCTCACGGAGAAGAGCTGCAGCCCACCGCTTTCACGGGAAGATAAGCTCAGGGTTGATCTAATGAATGTTTCTCAGACTCCAGACACAAACACTGGCGGCTAAATTGAGTTTATTCCGTTTTGTTTTCGTCAGAGCCGACGATGTGCTGCTTTTGTGCTGTTTTAGAGCAGCAAAGGAAGTTTTCTGTTTAAAGGATTTTTAACAGGTTGGTTACTTACCTTTATCTCCAGATTCGATTGCAAGGTTGTAATTAACGCAGGCAATTATTTATATATTAAACTTGAACTATTCAATCTGATTTGCAACCTTGAACACCCACAATAAATTCCAGTAAACTCAGAGCCTCTCTTTGCTTTGAAATGTCAAACAGGTAATTGCTGACATCTGATTGGTTTGACATTTAGAAAGTTTTTATGTAATTCAGCTCACTGTTTGCTTGCAGAGCCTCTGGTCTCTGAGCTGCTGAGTGAGGAGCTTTCAGCCTGACGCATCACTCGACCTTTAGCCTCTAGTGTATGTTAGGGTGTGCGCTAAGGTTTAGTGATGTCTACCAAACTGGCACATGACAATGTCCACAGTGAAAAATTGCAATGGATGATGATATTGTTGCCATGGTAACTCAACTGTGTTCAGCCTCTGAAGCTTGAAACAAAGTTAGCTAAGTTTTGAAATAAATATTGAAATTGAAAGAAACGAACTCACTGCAGCTTGCTAAAAAACCACAGCTGCCACCAGTGTAACCAAGAGTCTGTGATTGGCCCAATTGGACAGGTTTAATAAGAAAATAATAAACAGTGCATGACCAGCAGCAACATCTTTCTATTTTCTATCCCAGGTGTCAAAAACAGAACTTTGCCCAACAACTCCTGCCTTACGGCAACTCTGAGGGGACACACCACCTCAAATACTGACTGTTTTTAAATCACAATGTTGCGAGGGTAGAGGGCTCAGTGGTTGTTGATTGTCAGCCATCGGCGATGGATGATGGCGTCGGCCCAACCCTAGTTTACTCTGACCTATTTGCCATTGGAGCTGACAGAGGAGAGGAGATTAGTTGGTGCTGCAGAGTGGTTGTGAGCCAAAAATTCATATGAATACATTTCTACAAAGAGCATCACACAGCAAAGTGCAATAAGAAGAGAAACAGTGAAGTTGAGGGAAAAGGTTTTGGAGTTTGAGGACTCTTTGCTAACTGTGTAACAAATACAAAAGTTATAAAACCTTAATTTTGTGCCTCTTTTCAGCTGATTATTAACGATTCACTTGACATTTTGACAGTCTAGTAGGCAACAAGAAAACAGTATCTACAAACAAAACAAATCCTCAGCTTTCATGTTTCTTTTTTTAACTTATGAGCTAGTGTAATTAATTCATGTTTAATTGAATGTGTTATTTGAAGGTGGCTTAATCATTAATCATTGAGTCATAGACCGCAGAGACAGCCACTACTGCTGCTCAGCTAAGCTAGGCTAGTTACCTTTTAGCAGCAGTAGTTTATCTTGTGTCAATACCGATCTGTTGTTGAGCTTCACTTTTGACGCGAAGTTTGCGTTTTACTGGCCCACGTTAAGAAAGCAGTCTGAAGTAAAGTGGTAAACTTAGCGCACACGTACGAGTTTTCCAGCTGTTCTGGGGACATTTCCATCAAACATAAAGTTCACTTCCTCAGATGGTGGGAGTAGATAAAGACTTTTGTGTTGGTTCTTGCAGCCAACAACAGAGAAGTTGGCAGGCTTTACTTATATCATTACCTTTCACATTCTGCGTGCTGTCGTGAAGTTGGCATTCGCAAGGAAAGTAACTCCAGTTCCTAGAATACATGTGTAACCCTCTATCTGTGTGTTATCACAGCCACAGTAAAGAACATTAGTTTTAATGTACTAAAACATGTATCACAGTAATGACGGTACTGCAAAATCCACAGGGTTGGGTGATAAGCCACCATCAGCCCACCAACCACTTCATTCAAACTTGACTGAAAAACACGTAACACTCACCAAAACTGTCTTTGTTAGTCTTTACATTCTTCCAGCAATCACCAACAAGTCAAAATAATTAATTCACTGCGTTAGATGTGAAAAGAGTCTGTATCTACTGGATTTCTCCCTCTCCCCTATCATCTATTACAAACCCTTCAGAATGCTGCTGTCAGGATTTTAACAAAAACTAAGATAAAAGATCACATAACTTCTCTTTTACGTAATCTACACTGGCTTCCTGTATCTTTTAGAATTGATTTTAAAGTGCTTCTTTTAGTTTTTAAATCACTAAGTGGCTTCGCCCCCTTTTATATCACACAGTCCCTCTCATTTTATGATCCTCCACAAACCCTTAGATCCTCCACCGTCGTTCTTTTAACTATCCCCGGGGTCACTAAGCTAAAAACTTTGGTAATGTCGCTTTTAGCCATTATGCTCCAAAAAATTTGGAACACTTTACTTTTGAACATTAGACTTGATGACTCTGTAGACAGTTTGAAACAACAACCCAAAACTTATCTTTTAAATGTGGCTCATAACCAGTTATAGACTAGATCTTTTATACACATTCCTCCATGTGTACGTGCTTTATAAATAAAGTTCATTTGTTCATCCAGCTCAGCACACTCATGGTTCAGTTGACTGGGTGTGTACTGGGCCGTGGAGCAACTGCTGCACCCTGCAGACCATTACATTAGCGAAATAAAATACAAATCTCGCCCTATAAATCGCCCCCCAAAAAGCTAATGGGTGACTGTAACATTACTGCCCATCTCTGTTTTGCAGCACAGGATGTTTAATCAATGTGGATGTTCTTGGTTTGGGCAGCAATTTCGAAACGTCCTGGGCCTAATTCAACAAGACATCCTGGATATAACTTCCTTAATCTATAACACCAATTACATAGAGACTGTCATCCAGCTACTGTAAGCTGCTACACATTTAGACATTTAGAAGGCACATGGGATGAGTACACCAGGTCTTGTGTTTCAGTAAATGTGCCATTTATTTGGCTACTTGTCAACAAACCATGTTGTTGTATCTCACATGGAAGCACTTAAGTGTTTCCCGCAGCTCATTTTGTGGATTTAGCCGACATGTTTTCCGGGTCCTGGGATCACTCCAGAGACAACTTCAGGATCACTTCCATTTTGTGTCTCAGGCAGTTTATTAACACCTTTAATTAGGACATCCACGTGATGATATATGGACAGCTGTCCTGTAATCGCAACTGTTTTTCTTTGTACGACAGGCAGAGCAATAACACCGGATGATACATTTTCATTGTAATTCCATTTTTTTCAAGCCGTGATTGCAATTTTGCAGCTGTGGCGCAGCGGCTAAATGAATCAAGGGAAGCCTGGCGGTAATGTCACTCTGTGCCCTCGCTGTCATTGTTGTTGTCACGAAATGTTGAATCATTAGTGGATCAGAGAGACATTCAGAGGTTTGTTGGCTAGCAGCGACAACATGCTTGAACTGACTCCAATTTTCCAGAAATGTACTGTACTAAGCTGAGATTAAAGCAGAATATTTATAACCCAAGGGCACCCTTACTTAAATAATTCATTGCTTCATTCTGTTTGTCTTCCTTCTCACACCCCTCTCTCCCTCCTGTCCTCACAGCGGCTTCTCCGACAGCCTCATTCAAGACATTATCTACAGTTATCTGGTTTTACCCAATCGCATCACCATCCCACTGGTCGGCGATGTGGAACTGGCCAAGCTACGCTTCCCCATGCCAAAGGTACAGATGAAATGTGAGAATGCAATTAAACATGAGGTTTAATATTCTGTGAGAACGTACACTGATTGCTTCAAGGTTCAGGGAATTCACGGTTAGATGCTAAAAGTCGTCGATCGTTAAAATTTCTGGAGCTCTGTGAGAAATGTGTTTTATGATCACTGATGTTATAAAAGAAATGAGGTGTCAGGTTTTTATAGGTAGCTCACAGCATTAAAACAGAACCAAACAATAGCAGCAAAAAAGCATCTCAAGGCTTTGTCGCTGGCACCGGTATCCATGGCAACAAGATAAACACTTCAGTGGATTTCAATGCATGCGGCGTCCTTGTTGAGGAGAAACTATTTTGTGATGTTCGAGATATTTTAGGCTGTAATTATCCCATGCATTTTCACCCTTTTCTTTTCTAGTAGGTCTGGGCTGATAAAGATGAGAAAGTGATCACGATAAAATGTTTCATTTGTCAAAATCGATAATTATTGATTATTTTGAATGACTTATTTTCAAAGACTTAATAGACCTTTCATTTTTTACTAAAGATTTCCTCATGTCTGCACTCACTTTCTCTCTACACACAGTTTCTGTTGTTGTTGTGTCACATGTAGATGGTGCAGCCATGAAGATGAAGTGTCAACTGCAGATCCATATTACTATTGTTTTATCGCTCAGGCCAGTTTTCTAGTATAAATGACTTTACATTAGCTGATCAAGTAAAGAGAGTCGACTGAAAAATTGGATGGAGAGTTAATCAACAACAGTTCAGAGTGAATATTTGCTTTTCTCTGTTTTATATCATTACAGAAATGACTAAAAATAAATTCAATGGCTTTCTCTGCAATCATTTGCTTCATTGAATCATGGATTAACAGATTAATTTTTAATTGCTGCCTTAGTGGAATGGACACTACATATACACACATGCGCACACACAATCTAATTAAAGTGGAAATTTTACAGTTCATGAAAGAAAATGCTCTCAATTTCAAGTTTGCATACAAGCAGATATTGATGTAACTGTCTCATTTCAAACACCTGCTATCATTCAGATTGTATTTTTCTTTTTTATATTTTTATTATTATATTTTACTGAGATTTTGCAGTCGTTACAGGGAATTACAGTCAATGTTGATCTTACCCAAACCCTCCCACAACCTGTAACAACAGGAAGGAAAATGGAGAAGGTAATAACAAAAATGAAAATAAAGTTTCAAAAATATAAAAGACTAAGTTAATCATAAGAATCACATTTGTTAGGAGCAGCAAACATATTACTAAACTGTTACTCATATATTGATGCAAGGATGCACAACTGATTGTGATGTAACATTTAAGCAGCGGGGCGCAGGCTAAAACGTGATTGTGGAATAGAAATGTGAAGCAGGAAAATAAAATTAAGTAAATAGGTGAGTGAGGGAACTAATCAAATCAAATTTGCAAATTGAGTCAGTGGCAGTGATGTGACTCAGTTCCTGTTAACAACCCGTCATCTGCAGGAAGCCTCTGCAGGGCTTTGAGGAATAATATAAATGTTTGATACTTTGGATCAAATGTGTCATTTAAAACCCCCTCAGAGAAAACTTGACTTTCTCAGGTTTGAGAGGGAACATCGCATCTGTGAGCCAAGTAGAAATGGAGGGAGGCGGTGCGGACTCCCATTTAAGAAGAATTATGTGACGTGCCAAGCGGGCCGTGAAAGCGACAATGTCCGCTTGCTTAGAATTCAGTGTGGACAGATCAGTGGGGACACCGAAAATGGCTGACAAGGGGCATGTTTGCAGATTAGTCTTGAGAACACCTGAAAGGGTTTTAGAGATTTAATGCCAATAGTTTGCCAGTTTCATTTCTTGTCTCTAGTTTTTTTACAATTAGGGATGCACAGTAATATTAACATGTCATAGGTATTAAATCAGTGTTGTAACTGGGACCAACTGAGCAGATGCATGGACGTCTGTGTACACAGAAGGGAGTGAAAGTCATGGGTTTGTCTCTAAGGGCCATTAAAGTAGTGAAAGAATCTTTCCCATTTCGAATGCCACTCTAACCAGCAGAGAGAAGGATACTTGTTCATATGCTGCCACCCTAACAAGCAGATTATGCCAGTCTGTAATTGATGGTGTGTGAGCTGAGTCACATTGTTGGACGAGCAGTCTCCCACCAAGATGATAGCAGTCTGGATTAATTAAGTATAGATAGCGGGAACTGTGTCTTTCAGGATAGACGGGTCCTCTTAGAGAAATAAACAGATGCAAACAGGGATTTACTAACAAACAATTCTTTGCATACAATCATGAACGGATGTCCAAAAGTTTTGTCTTTTGGGGCAATACAACAGTTACCCTAATCAGGGCACCTCCACTTCCCACCTGGGGTCACGTTAAGCTCAACCTTGTACGATGTGGAGGGCGTCCCATACATTATTTTAATAATCTTAAATTGAATTAGTGTGAATGTCACATGATGACGTGCACTTTGAATTACAAAGGATGTCGACCCCTTCTTTTTCTCTAAATGTAATTCCAGAGTCTTTGTCCTATACAGTTTTCAGGGAACTGTATATGTATTTTTGCAATAGCATGAAGTACTGAAGTGATGCTTCATGACTCCTACTGTAGCCTGAGATGAAAAAAGAGGGTTCTGTGCATGTTGGGGGCCCGAGGGGGTTTTCAAAGTCGATTTCAGCAAACTATGAATTTGCGCATGCCGCCAGGATTGTTCAATTGCAGTTTAAATTCAACCTGTAAGTCATTGAAGGATTTAAGGTCCTGCGCAATGTAAAGGTCACCGAGCACTCTAATGCCTTTCTGCACCCATTCTTTCCAATAAAAGAGGATTTATCGATACATAGGCAGGGACTGTACCGTATACTTGACGTCATGCTCAAGGAGGGGTCAGAATTGAAGATCTTTGTGCTCTTCTTACAATCAGAGCTGTCACCCCGATCATTACAATGAATTTGTAAAGAACAAAGACAAACAGGCACCAGTGAAAAAAACCTGTCAGCAGTAGTTTTCTTATTTTGAAAAGCATTGCATGTGTGTCTGCATCTGGCAGTGGACGTTCATGATTAGAAAACAAACAAAATCATTTGGAAAATATTGACATATTGGGTACTGATGAAAAGATTCAAAATCATCTATCCCTGCTAGGCTTATAGATATTATGCATTTGCCTTAAATAGGTTAAACATGTTCAATCATCAATCATGAATAATTAGTAAGCTATAAAATGCAATGTCTTAGTTTAAGTTTTATTTAAACAATTTTAGCTGCACATTATTCATGTGAAACAGTAATTTATGAAGCACAAACAGTTTAAACAAACAGGATAATAAAACAACACTGAGGCTCTTGTTCGAAACGGCTGCTCTCTCTGGTTATCCTAATTAAACAATTGGCGCCAGCAAACAAAACAACGTCAAATGAGGCATAATTGCTGCCATTTCTAGATTAAAAGGGCAACATTGTTGGTTAATACATTTTTTATTTGTTTAAATGCTTTATGGCAATTAATCATAAATCATTAACATCCCTAATTCCAATCATTCACTAGCTTTAATTTAAATAATTTCTGTAGGGAGCTAAATCAAATGTAAATAATAAATAACTCCATTAGGAATGTTTTGTAACTACATAACCCTTGAGATAAGCCACAGTTTTCTCTTGCATTGCCTCCTCATACCCAGTAGGTAATGTCACATCCCATCAACTCTGACTCCACTGTGGCCTCGAAGTGTCAGTCGCTGCTATTTCAGAGTTTCTCCCCTTAACGCTGTGCTCTGCGTGTCTCCACAGGGAGTCCTGAGGATTCACTTCTTGGAGGCTCAGGATCTCGAAGGGAAGGATAAATTTCTGGGAGGGCTCATTAAGGGCAAGTCCGACCCGTACGGCGTCCTGCAGATCGGCAACCAGCTGTTCCAGAGCAAGACGGTCAAGGAGAGCCTCCATCCAAAGTGGAACGAAGTTTACGAGGTGACAAGTGTTGGGTTTCTCTGAATGTTTATAACAGCACAGTTTGAGCACCAGTATCATTTGTTAACACTGGAAACAAGTGTATCCCCAACCTGCATTAGGTAATCTGTCTATTGATTGGACATGCCTGCTTGAACAAGCATCAATATGTCCTTTTCTCAATCAGGCGCTGGTGTACGAGCACTCAGGTCAACACCTTGAGATTGAGCTGTTTGATGAGGACCCAGACAAAGATGATTTCCTGGGAAGGTGAGTTTCTCTCATTTCCTGCTCTGCTCTGCTCTTATCACACATTCTTCATAAGAAACAAACACCTCAACAATGTGACTGATATGCGAGAACAAGCTTTGTTGTAATCGTCCAGCTATATATAGACAAGCTAAGGCTCTGGTGTGGCGTTACATAGTGTGTCCTAAACACAGTGTGGTCACCTGAGGGGCCGCTGTGATGAAGGTATATGTGCAAGTAGACGACAGTTAAAGTAAAGAAGAAAAGGTGTTTTCCTACAGTTCCAAGACCAAGGGCAAAGTCAATTGATTTTGCCCCAAGGCTGTAACACTACACCCAGCGCTGACAGCACAAAGCAGACGATCGATAACTGGACCCCCTCTGCTCAGATTAATGGTGCAAGTTCACTGCTTACTGGTTGCCCTCCCAATTTGACTAATTATTTGTCATTATTTACAGCCTGATGATCGATATGACTGAGCTGCACAAAGAACAGAAAGTTGATGAGGTAAAACCACTTTTATGGCCAAATTATAGTACTTATGTAATGAGAATTTGTTCAGTGTTTATAGAATTACATCTTAAAGGAACAGTTTGACATTGTAGGAAGGATATTCGCTTTCTTGCTTTTCCCAGGATGGTGAAGGCATGACCCGCCCTATTCTGCGTCCGACTGGCTTGAGCGTGAAATGCTGTTCATCCTATCAAAGTGAACAAACGGTCATCACAAGGAAGCTTGCAGCAAGCCTTTCATTCTTTCATAGTCAAGACGTATGCATAGTGAAACTGTCAAAATTACTCATCCTCTATTTTGATAATCGAGTAATCAGTTTGAGTAATTTTTTAAGATTTTTGTGCTAATTTTTTGGTTTCTTCACTCCTCTGAGACAGTAAACTGAATCTCTGTGTTGTGAGTAAAACGAGACATTTGGGGAAGTCATCTTGGGCTTTGGAAAACACTGACTGACATTTTACACCATTTTCTGACATCAGAAAATAACCGACCAATTAATCAACTATGAAAATGATTGTTAATTGCAGCCCATGTAGTAAAGCAACAGACCTGATAATTTTGGATGTCAGGATTGTGTAGCTGGCCAGATTTGTGATAAAATAAGAATCTTATAAGAACAATATAAAAACATACATCACATTCTAGTGCATAAAAACAGTAATGACTGGTGTTTAGGAGACACCAGCTGCTGTATTGTCAGAGTAGCAGCAGCTATAGCAAATTGTAGACCTTCCTTGTGTGTGTTCACTGTGATTGGATGAACAACATTTCAAGCCCAAGCCAACCAGAGGCAGAGAAGGTTGGGTCACGCCTTTGCCATCCTGTGAAAAAATTATCTCAGACAGTAAATATGAAACTACCACCAGCAGCTTAATTTAGCATAAAAACTGGAAACAAGGGCTAGATTCACAATACAGCCTCACAAATGATGACAAGACTCAAGAGAGTCACTGCACCCAGCCAAGAAATAGTCCAGCACATAATCTCATTAAAATTGCAGTGGTTTGTTTTCGTTTGCTGTTGTTTCTGTGCTAAGCTAAGCTAACAGGCTGCTGGCTGTAGCTTTATATTTAGCGTGCATGTATGAGAGCATATAAGTATATTTGAACTATTCCTTTAAAAGAAATCTTGTGTGTACTCTTTTGGTACAGCTCTTAAAGCTTTTAAAGATAATTTTTTCAGCCTTTTTTTCACATTAATCAATCATTTGGTCCCTTCAATGA